>CAUYLG010039893.1:0-27685 GCA_963573385.1 Cacajao melanocephalus
TATTTCCCTTAATATAACACTCAGTTTAACACCATTAAATAATCTAAATCACAAAGAGTAATACTTGAATATTATCCAAATAATAAAGTAGGCAAATGGTCAATTATTACATTCCCTATTTCAGAAAAGAGGCATTAAACACTCATGTCATAAGTTTATTTACACACATATCTAGTATGCCATGTGAGTTTGATCATTTTCCAGGAACTGCACCTCTTAAAATGCTCTTCATATCTGCAAAATAAAAACAAAATTTAATGGCAGTTTTAAAATCCCATTCATGTAACAGAAATCATGTAGTTTCATTAAAATATTTTGTCAGTTTGAGTGGTACATCAGAAAGCGTTTACAGTATCATGACATCATTCATACTGATTTGCTTCATCACATGCACCGAAACCTTTCCACATTAATAGCTTGGATAAGTTATTCCCCCTCCAAACTATGACAGTCTTTCTAATCATCCCAGTGTTCTCTAGTATTACTCTGAGAAAATTTGATCACAATTAAACTAAATATTTTATCCACACACAGGAAATCTAACCTCCCAATATGAAAAACTCCTTTGAGCATGCAATAATATATCCCCCTGACAGAAAGCTTCTCAACCTCAGCACCACTGGTATTTTGCCCCCTAGTTGGTACGATCAAAAATGTCTCACATTGTCAAACGCTCCACAGTGTTGTAAAATCATTCTCACGTAAAAGCCACTGCCTTAATGAGAGAAGTATATTCACAAGTTTGAGTTTCCCAACATTGCTGAGTCGGTGAGGCATATATTTACAATTGCATCATTATCTGGGACTTACATATCAAAGAGCACTAGAAGGATTTTCTTTATCTTCAGGGGTTTTTCACAACTTAAACAAGAATTGTAAGCCTAGATTTTAAGAACTGGGACCACAGCGACCACTTTCTAAAAGGAATGGAAGTTTATAGTGTTTTAAAAGACACATCCTCAGCCACTATTCTAGTAACAGTGTTCAAGATAGAATAACATTAATCAACTTATCAGAGCTTTACTTAGTTAAAAGTGTGAGCTCTGGAACAGGAAACTGCCTGGGCAAAAGTCCGGGTCCACCATTACTAGCTATGAGATCTTGAACAACTTAACATCTTTGTGTCTCACATGGGGTTACTATCATCCACCTCACAAGCTTGCTAGGGAACCGCATGAGATAGTGATGTAAACTGTACCTGGTAAATAGCAGTATTCAATAAATACTGGCCATTATTGATTGTTGAAATATCTGTATATAGGTTTACAGCCAGTCTCCGCCAACGCCAGCCACATCTACACATAACCTCAGGCATCAGCCCGATACAACAATGTATTTGTGTGCAGGTTCTGGGTGAGGGGGAAGAGGCTCCTGAATAAAAGCATTGCTTTACAAAGATTAGAAACCCATTTACCTGTTAAATGGATAAGCTGAAACATCCTTATTTTTTAAGCAGTTGGTGTCTTAATATTAAGAAAGGTGTAGCAAATGCAGATCCAAAGTACAAACACATCATGGCTAGTAACCGCCACTTGTTTTCCACTGAAAATGGCAAATTCTGTTGGAAAAAGAAAGTAATAGAAAAAGAACCTCAGATCATCTGCTTAATAAATCAAAATACAAGTATAAAGGAAATGCTAGTTATGTGTTTTACATCATCAGGTTATATATGCCATAAATGCTAATATCTTTTTGAATATTTATCGTTCAAATTCTATGATCTTCATCATACAACACTAGAAGGTAAGAAATAATCTGGCTTTACTGAGCACTAGGCAATGGTCTTAAGGACTCATATCAAATGGTGAGAAGTTTCTTATTTTAGAAAATCGAAAAAACTACTGTCCTAAGTAGACACTTTAGAAGATACATGGCAATGTTAAGCGCAATACAAAGTTGTTTCTTTTTTTTCTTTTGGGATGGCGCCCCGCTCTGTCGCCCAGGCCTGAGTGCAGTGGAGCGATCTCTGCCGACTGCAACCTCCCTTCCGGGTCCAAGGGATTCTCCTGCCTCAGCCTCCCGAGTAGGTGGGAATACAGACACACCCCACTATGCCGGGCTAATTTTTTTGTACTTTTTAGCAGAGACAGTGTTTCACCATGTTGGCCAGGCTGGACTCGAACTCCTGACATCAGGTGATTCGCCCGCCTCGGCCTCCCAAAGTACTGGGATTACAGGCGTGGGCCACCAGAGTTTTTTTTTTTTTTTAATTGCAAAGCACCTTCTTTGTCCTTTACGACTAGGCCTCTTCTGATCCTCCGAAGTTATTACTGCTAACGATCTGGTTTAAATTATCTACACCTGATGCCAGCCTTAACTGAGAAGGGTTAATATCTCTAACTCTGCCAACTAGTTTAAAAAGCTTGAACCATACGTAACCACAGGCCCCGATTTCCTCATGATTTCCCAATGACCTTCATTTCGGGTCTGATGACCTCCAATTCGGCTTTAAGCTACAGCACCTGCATCCTCGGTTTTCCGGAGCCATTCCAGGGCTTTCTGCAGGGCGGGGGAGGGGGCGTTAGGCGGCTGACGGATGCAGGGCTTCCGGATCTACCCTTCCATTCCTTTTGCGGCTACGCGCTGGGGTCCTCAGCTTCCTCGCTGGCCCCTGAGGTAAGTGGAATGCTAGTCTGCGTCTCTGCCCGGTTCCTGGCTATCAACTTCGTCGCCGCAGCCCGGAAGCGGTCTGCAGGTGAGCAAGTCACAGCCAAGCCACCCCTTCCCCAACGAAGCCGAGCCCCTTACACACTAACCTTCCCAGGACCCTCCTCATAGTGGCTCCTACGGACCACAGAGGTTGTGAACCTCCGTATGCTCTGGCCCAACATAGCGCCGCTGGAAGCTCTGCGAAAGGCGCAGAGACCAAGGACGGAAGAAATGGCGGAACCTCACCAAAACCTTTTTTTCACGACCTTGTTCCCCTATGCGCACGGACCGAAAGGGAAGATGGGAAATGGGGCGGAGCCTTGAGGAAACGCGACGCAGCGGGGATCTCCATGAATTGTGGGAATTGTAGTTCAGATCATTGCGGCCCTTTATCGGCGCCGAAGGATTGTGGGAAATGTAGTTTCGCGCCAGGCTTTGGGCTAAAATTCTTGGGGCCTATTATTGGAAATGATTTTATTGAATCAAGTGAAGCAGTTTCACCCGTGTACTCTAGTCTGTTGAACAAAACAATAAACCCATCCCTTTTCTTTTTTGCATAAAGTATATGCCAGGTTTCAATGATTTCCAGAACTCTTGCTAATGCTGAGAGACATGTGCTATGATCTTAGCTGAGGAAACAAAGCATAAACATAAGTAACCAAACAATATGTAGCACAAAGGACTTCAGAGAAAATTGAACTGAAGTGCTAAGGGAATAATCACTAACGATAAAGGGAACAGAATAGAATAGAATTAAGATCAAAGAGCAAAGAGAACTCAAGTCTGATATGCGTACAGCATGCGTGGGGAGTAGAAGAGTAAAGCAGACTCTGACACCTGGAGCTAGCCTGGACGAGGAACTGGAGACCTCCAGATGAAGGCACACAATTTCAGCAAGCATTAGCATCCAACAAGACCACTCTGACAGTGTTCATCAAGAAAAGAATATGATCACTGTGTAATCATACCTGAACGCTGATAAAACGTTGTCCAAGCCACAGAAATGACCGAACATAACCCTGTCTGGTTTAATATGATGACTTCTGCTTCTTTACCAATTACAGTCTTAGCTTTGGTCTAACCTTTCTTCCTACTAAGATTTAGTAAGATAGCCTAAATCAGGGGAAAAAAAATTCCAAATCCAATAAGCATTTTCTGATATTTTACAGAGAACCCTCAGACATCATAGTTCCTCACAGTATGTGGTCTCTCTTACTGCAATGAATAATAAACTCCTCTTGTCAATTACAGGTGTGCTTATGTTGGTCTTTGACTAGAAGTAGTCTTTGAGAAGAAACCAGTGATAAATGAACCTGGGAGAGTGGTGTTAGGTTAGACTGCGAAAGACCGTGCTAACCTAAGTGTTAACGTTATTCATCTGTGGGAGAATGTATATTGCCTCACATGTCTCATTTATAGAGCATTATGAAACAATTCAAATGAGACCTAAGGTTTACTTTGAAAAGCAGGCATAATATATATGTTTTATTTTGTCTTCTTTTTTTTTTCTTCAGTTTTTGGAAGAGAAAAACCATGCCCCCCTCAAAAAAAAAACCCCACTTAAATTAATATTTTGTTTAAACAAGTAGCTTCTTTTTGAATAGGGATGCATGGATTATAACTGGTGTCCCCCACAACCTAATTTATAGAAATTATGTCACATTCATTTTTTTTTAACATTCCATTCACTGCCTTTACATATTAAAGGATTCTGATTTAACTGTAATTGAGAAACTTTTTCACACTTAATGTTTCTGGATTATACTTTTTCAGTGTAGTGTAAGTAATGTTATCTGTGAATTCAGTTCATTGTTGCTTCTAATTCACATTAATTGAGTCTCCTCTGGGTATCTGGCTTTGAGTTAACTCCTTAAGGACCTGCAGGCCAGAAATTTGTCTGCCTTCTCATGAGCTTTGTGGTAAATTAAACATAAAAAAATTATGTTTACACCTATGTAAACATGGGTGGGGGGTGGTCACATTCAAGTGGCATGTGAGTGAAGCCATCTTGGACCCTTCAGCCCAGCCCTGCCCCAGCTGAATGTTGCTGAGTGACCATAGTCACCACTGTGTAGAGCAGAGTTGTCCAGTTGACCCCTACCCAAAATGTTGTTCTAGAGATTTGTATGGTATAATAAAATGGTTGTTTTTTCAAGTCATTAAGTTCTTTACAGAGCAAGAAAGAGAGACCTAGAAGTAACACAGCTACTCTATTTAAGGAAATTAGCCTTTCTTCTAGCTGCCCTGAGGAGAACACAGTTTCTCATTACCAATCTGTAGATGAGAACTTAGCTGTATCATGTAAAATATTATCTTAGCTTCAAATATATCTTTCTCTGGAGTCATGTTTCTGTGATAGCTCTTCAGCTGTAATGAAGATGGATGTGCCAAACATGCCAAAACATTGAAAGTATGAGAGGTAGAGTGGTTCCATTTGAAGTTGATGTAGCAGCTGGCATATTTTTGAGAGTGCTACACACTCAGAAATGCACTTTGCAGCTTTTTGATGCTCCTGATGAGGTAGGAGACAAATTGAAGTGGAATTCAAAGTGGCTGAGATCACTTATTCTTGGCAGCTTACTACTGACTTTTGTATTAGTGGCTAGGTAACCACCTGTAGAGCACACTGTTGATAGTTATTTCAAATATTTTCTAAAGAATATTTTTGTCATTAAGCCAAACTGAGCAAAAAAAATTTTATACTAGTTGCTATATGTTTTTTTCTTAATTACTAAGTAGAAAGCAATTAACAAATTAGTTAGCTAATGAATGTAGTCTGAGTTTAGGAGTTTTATGCTAATCTTGGTGTCTTTTAAATTTACTATAGAAGAAGAAAAAGTTTAAATAAATCTGGCAATATTCTATTTTTGGATAGGCATCATGGGAAATTAAAGATGGCCACAATTTTTGGAAACTCTTTTTATTGAGTGGTAGGGATGAACATCCCTTTTCTTGACCTTAGTGACCGGCTTGACTGATAGAATGCAACAGAGTGACAATCTGAGACTTCTGAGGTTAGCAAATCAAAATGCCTTGCAGTTTCTTTTTAGCAACTTGGAATGTTTTCTTTGGAGGAGTCAACTACCATGTAAGAAGTCTAACTATCCAGAGACTTTCTGGGCTAAGAGGAAAACCAAACTAACTATATGGAGAAGCCACGTGACTTGGGGGGAGGAGGCACTACGTGCAGAAGGGGAGAGGGAAGAAGAACAGGAGGAGGAGAGTGTAAGTAGGGAGAGGGAGACAGGGAAAGGGACTGATTGACCAGCACCCAGCTATTCTTGCCATCTCAGCCCAGGCATCAGATGCATTTGTAAAGGTGCCTTCAGGTGACTCTAGCCCCAGTTATATTTGCCTGCAACTTTATGAAGCATGTTAAGCAAAAACTGCCCAACTGAGCCCATTAGCCCCCAGAACTGTAAGAGAATATAGTAAATTGTTTCCTTAAGTTATAAGTTTCGGGGTAGTTTTTTATACAGGAGTATAAACCTGGAATATATATTATTTCTTATATAGTAGCCTAACAATCTATATTCATGTCATAATAGCTGGCAAGAAAAATATGAATAATTCTAAAGCAACTTTGGATTCAGTATGGTACTCTCTCACTATGAAGTGCATTTAAAGAGAAATGAGACATTTCATGAATTGATGGGTACCAAATAGAAAATGTCTTTAGAGACATGAGATTTACTTCAGCATTATATCTTAAAAATAAAATCCAATTATTTTAAGTAGTGAGTAGGGTATATATCAAAGAATGAGCAATGTACTTTCTACATCCACAAGAGGCTTTAGAAACTGAAATTACATTATATAAAACAGTATATCCAAAAATTACAGTGTTTGTCATTTTTCTTGATATTATATAGAACAATATATCCAAAAATTAAAGTACAATATTTGTCATTTTTCTCAACAGCTGCTATATTAGATTTTTAAGGACTAGGTTCAAGTTTTTTTTAAAAAATAAATTTATCGAATAAATTATATGTTTCCATCCTACATTTCAAAACTCAAGTTAATAAGTTTCTTTCTAAGTTTTTATAACTTCTTGGTACTGTAGCATTAGAATCAGGGCTCTGTGTTGATATTTATTTGAAATTTTATATCTTTGTTGGGGGAAGGGTGGAGGGGAAACTGGCTTCAGGAAAAGGAGAAAATGAGATTCTTCTGAAGCATTTAGGGTTGTGAAATATTCTGTTAGTCTTCTGAATGACATAGTGGTGACCCACTGAAAGAGAAAATTTTGCAAACAATGCTTACTTACTGATCAAACTATAATATATATTTAACTCTTTATATTATTTCTTCTTTTTAAAGTGCCCTCACTTCCTTTCTCTTTTTCCTGTTGTAGTCTTCAAAATTCTACATCCACGTCACTTTCTCTAAGAAGCCTTCCTAAAACTCTTAGAAATCAATTTATCTTTCCTTCAAAATCACCTAGAATTTAATTTATAATATTCTTATGGCATTAATATCATGCATTGTAATTAGCTATGTATGTCTCTATCTTTTTACCATATGCTTCTTAAAGAAAAAGACAATGTTTCAATTATCATTTTATCCTCTCATATAGTAAGTACTCAATAAATTTATGTTTCATGAATAGATGGATAAATAATGTTGTATTCAATACAAAGTGGTTCAGTGTTTCTTCAACAGAGTGGTCCCTGGTGCAAATATGTATTTTATCAGTGGTTTACCATGTCCTTAATTATACTTAAACTTTTAAAATTCATTAATAAAAACTAACATCCAGTTCTTACCATAGACTTTACATATAAGATCTCATTTAATCTTGATAATAATCCTATGAAGGAGCTATTACTGTTGTTATAATTACTATTTTATAGAAGAAGCAATTGAGATTAATGAGTCTAAATAACTTGTTTTGAGCATCAACAGCTAGTAAGTAGCAAAACTGGAAGTTAAACCAAGTTTTATCTGATTTCAAAGTTCCTGCTCATAATCATTGCATACCATGGTCTAAATGAGTTACTTGGAAGACATATTGCTCATATCCTAAGGGAAGGCAGGTGAGAATTCAGTTTATACATGATCGTATATGGATTTAAGTGTGTGTGTGTGTGTGTGTGTGTGTGTGTGTGTATGATACGGTTTGGCTCTGCCCCCACCGAAATCTCATCTTGAATTGTAATCTATAATACCCACATGTTGTAGGAGGGAACTGAATCATGGGGGTGGTTTCACCCATGCTATTCTCCTGATAGTGAGTGAGTTCTCATGAGATCTGATGGTTTTATAAACATCTGGCATTTCCTCTGCTTGCACTTCTTCCTGCCGCCTTGTGAAGAAGGTGCCTTGCTTCTCCTTCACCTTCCACCATGATTGTAAGTTTCCTGAGGCCTCCCCAGCCATACTGAACTGTAAGTCAATTAAACATCTTTTCTTTGTAAATTACCCAGTCTTGGGTGTGTCTTTATTAGCAGCATGAGAACAGACTAATACAGTGTATGTAGGGTCTTCATGACTTACAGCTGTATCTTCTGCTGCATTAGGCTGAATAGAGCTCTCAGATTGCAGAGGAAACTAGAGTTGGACTGTTCTTCAGGTTCCAGAGACAGCATGGATGGGTTGTAGAATGGCATGGCAGATGGCCAGGTCCTGTGTTTGCTGACTATCACCAGGGCTCTGAACTTGTGCTTCTAACACATCTAAATTGTCTTCTAGGAGATTTGAAGTCACTGGTTTTGGAAACATTATATAAATCCACCTTTGGAAATATTTTCCTCAGAAAAGTCAAATCTGCCAGGGCTTGGAATTGCAATGGGATGAATTGCATGCTGACTGCCTCATCCTTATCCTCTCTCAGCTACTTAGCTGGTCTGGGGTTGGATCTCTTTTATAGGGGGCTGCTAGATCCTACCACATTTATGGTGATTTTCTACTGCTAGAAGTGAGTAATAAATGCCTGGATTATCCCTTGGTTATTATTTCTATTTAAAAATTTAGAAGGAAGGAATTCTCCCTAACTCACTCTATGAAGCCAGTATCACCATGATAACAAAGCTAGACAAGGACTCAACAAAAGAAGAAACCCACACACCAATATCCCTGATGATCATAGATGCAACAATCCTCAAAAAGATAACAGCAAATGGAATTCAACAGAATATAAAAGATACAATATAATTAAGTGGAATTTATTCCAGAGATTCAAAGATGGTTCAACATATGCAAATCAATAAATATGATTTATACATAAACAGAATTAAAAGTAAAAACCACATGATCATCTCAATGTAGACAAAGCATTTGATAAAATTCAGTATTTCTTCAGGATAAATATCTTTAACAAATAAAAAATAGAAGGACCATACCTGAAAATAACAAAAACCATGTATGACAAACCCTTAGGTAACATCATAATAAATGTGGAAAGCTGAAAATATTCCTTCTAAGGTCCAGAAGAAGACAAGAATGCCCTCTTTCACCACTCTTATTCAAAATAGAACTAGAAGTCCTAACCAGAGCAGTCAGGCAAGAAAAAATAAAAGGCATCCAAATTTTAAAATAATAAATTTTCTCTGTTTGCTGATGATATACCTAGAAAACCCTGAAAAGATTCCTACATTTGATACATTCAATAAAGTTTTAAGATACAAAATTAGCATATAAAAATCAGCAGTGTTTCTATACACCAATAATGATCAAGCCACAAAGTAAATCAGAAACTGAATCCCGTTTACAATAGCTCTAAGAAGAATAAAATACATAGGAGTATATTTAACAAGAAAGTGAAAGAGCACTATAACTAAAACTATGAAACACTGAAGAAAAACATTGTGGATGACACAAACAAGTGGAAACACATTCCATGCTCCTGGATCAGAAGAATTAATCATATTAAAATGACCATACTGCCCAATGAAATATACAGATTTAATGCAATCCCTATCAAACTTGCAACATAATTTTTCACAGAATTAGAAAACACAATTCTAAAATTCATAAGTGACCAAAACAGAACCTGAATAGACAAAGCAATCTTAAGCAAAAAGAGCAAAGCTAAAGGTGTCATATTTCCTGACTTTAAATCATACTACAAGCCTATAGTAACCAAAACAGCATGGTTCTGTAATAAAAATAGCTAGATCAATGGAACAGAATAGAGAACCCAGAAATGAAGCCACATAACTACAGTCAACTGATCTTCAATGAAGTCAATAAAAACATACACTGTGGATAGGACAACCTATTCAATAAATGGTGCTGGGAAAATTGAATATATGCGGAAGAATAAAACTGGACCCATATCTCTAGTCACATACAAAAATTAACTCAAAATGAGTTAAAGACTTAAAATACCCCTAACTATAAAAACACTAGAAGAAAGCCTTGGAAAAACCCTTCTGCACATTGGCCTTGGCAAAGAATTCATGATTAAGACCTCAGAAACACAAGCAACAAGTCTAAAATGAGACAAATAGGACTTAATTAAACTAAAAAGCTTTAGCACTGCAAAGAATAACAATCAGTAGAGTGAATAGGCAACTTCCAGACTGAGAGAAAATATCTGCAAACAATGCATCCATTAGCAGCCTGAAATCCAAAATTTAGAAAGAACTGAACTCCACAAGAAAAATCCCCAAAACTCATCAAAATTGGGCAAAGAACATAAATAGACATTTTTCAAAAGAAGACATACAAATGGGCAGAAGCATATGAAAAAATGGTCAATATTAATCATCAGATAAATTCAAATTAAAACCACAATGGGATATTACCTTACACCAGTCAGAATGGTTGTTATTTAAAAGTTAAACAACAGCAGATGTTAGTGAGGATGCAGAGAAAAGGAATGCTTATACACTGTTGGTGGAAATGTAAATTAGTACAACCTCTATGAAAACCATTATGGAGGTTTCTCA
This sequence comes from Cacajao melanocephalus, assembly GCA_963573385.1. NCBI lineage: Eukaryota > Metazoa > Chordata > Mammalia > Primates > Pitheciidae > Cacajao > Cacajao melanocephalus. The sequence goes on from CAUYLG010039893.1 coordinate 10,545, forward strand.
AATAACTAAAAATAGAACTATCATTTGATCCAGGAATCCCACGGCTGGATATCTAACCAAAGGAATATGAATCATGATTTTAGAAAGATACCTGTGTTCATATGTTTATTGCAGCACTATTTGCAATAGCAAGGATGAGAGAATCAATCTAAATGTCCATCAATGGGTGATTGGATAATGAAAATATGCATATATATATATATATATATATGAATACTTTAGGAATACTACTTATTAGTTTTATAAGAATAAAATCTTATCTTTTGCAGCAACATTGATGGAATTAGAGGCCATTATCTTAAGTGAAATAACTCAGAGAGTCAAATGCCACATATTTTCACGTATAAGTGGGAGCTAAATAATGTGTACACATGGATATAATGTGTGGAATAATAGTATTGGAAACTTAAAAACATAAATGTGGGAAATGGATGAGGGATGAAAAATTACTTAATGTGTACGATGTACACTATTCAGGTAATGGTTACACTAAAACTCAGACTTCATCACTATGCAATATAACCATGTATAAAAACTTGTGTCTTCTAAATTTATACAAAAAAAATTTTATTTAAAAATATTTGTGAATTAGATTGTTTTTACTCTGCTATAAAGAAATACCTGAAACTGGGTAATTTATAAAGAAACAAAACTTAATTGGCTTAAAATTCTGCAGGCTATACAGGAAACATGGTACCAACATCTACTTCCTGTAAGGGCCTCAGGGAGCTTATAATTATGGCAGAAAACAAAGGGGGAGCAGGCCCATCATATGACAAAAATGGGAGAAAGAGAGAGAACGGAGAGGTGCCAGACTTTTTTGCAAAATCAGATGTTATGTGAACTATCTGAGCAAGAACTGACGTCCCCAAGGGGATAGTGCTAAACCATTCATGTGGGATCCGCCCAAATCATCCAATTACCTCCCATTAGGCCTCACCTCCAACACTGGGAACCATATGTCAACATGAGATTTAGAGGAGACAAACATTCAAACTATATTGTTTGGAAAATAATATATTTAGAATATATACAAAAATACATAAAATATACTTATTTTTATATATGTATTTATAAACATCAACTTATATTTAATGAAAATATACATATTTAAATATAAAATTTAGTAAAAATATTTGGAAATAATTTCAAGCTTACATGAATAAAGTTGCATAAACAAAATTAGAACAAGAAACATTTATGTATCTTTAACTAGATTTGCCTATTTAAAAAACTGTATTTTCTTTATCATTTATACTTTTTCTTTCTCTATACATATTTTTTTTTCTGAGTCATTTGAGCCTAACTTACATTATACCACTTGACCCCTTAGTACTTCTGTGTGTATTTCCTAAGAACAGGGCTATTCTCCTATATAACTACAGCACAGTATCATGAATATATACTGATATAATATTTTTAATTATGCATATTCTAGTTTTGTTAGTAGATATCTACTAATAATGTATAGAGGCAAATACTGCATTTAGCTATTATATTTCTTTATCTCCTTAGTCTTCTATAAGCTGGAGCATTTTTGATACGGTTTGGCTCTGTGTCCCCACCCAAATCTCATCTTGAATTGTAATCAACATGTGTTGAGGGAGGGATCTGTAATCCCCACATGTTGAGGGACAGAGGTGATTGGATCATGGGGACCATTTCCCCCATGCTGTTCTCGTGATAGTGAGTGAGTTCTCATGAGATCTGGTGACTTTATAAATGTTTGATGGTTTCTTCTTCACCCACTCTTCTCTCTCTCACCTGCTGCTATGTAAGATGTTCTCACTTTCCCTTATGCCATCATTCTAAGGTCCTGATGCCTCCCCAGCCATGCTGAACTGTGAATTAATTAAATCTCTTTTCTTTATAAATGACCCAGTCTTGGGTAGTTCTTCACTGCAGTGTGAAAACAGACTAACACAATTTTCATAGCCTTTATTTGTCTTTTATGACACTAACATGTCTGAGTAATATAGCCATCTCTACATTTTGAAAAACACAGAACATTCCTCATTTTGTATTTGTCCATTGTTTCCTTAGGAGTAGACTGAGACTATGCATTCTTGGGCAAATGCTACATAGGTGATCTTGTGTTGTTTTAGGGCATCACATATGGAGGCACAGTATGTCCATCTGTCTCTCACTGGTGATTATTAATGTTCATCATGTAGTCAAGGTGTTGTGTGACTTTTCCACTGTACAATTACTGTTACTCTCTGGCAACTGATAAGCACCCCATGGGAAGACATGTTAAGACCATGCCAATATCCTATTCCTCACAAAAACTTTCTTTGGATATAGCCTCTACTGATTATTCTTTCCTGATCATTATCTTAATAGTTAAGAAATAATGATTTTCAAACTCCAGTACTCCCTCCATATTTACCAACTGTCTTATTCAACTATGTGCAAAGGCCTTCTTCCTTCACTATGTATTTACTTAATCTATTTATTATTGGTATACATAATGAATGTTTTTTTGAGACAGTGTCTTGCCCAGTTGCCAGGCCGGAGTGCGGTGACGCGATCTTGGCTCACTGCAACCTCTGCCTCCTGGGTTCAAGAGATTCCCCTGTCCCAGCCCCCTAGTAGCTGGGACTGCAAGCTTGTGCCACCACACCCAGCTAATTTTTTGTAATTTTAGTAGAGACAGGATTTTACCATGTTGGCCAGGATGGTCTCGATCTCTTGACCTCATGATCTGCCTGCCTCAGCCTCTCAAAGTGCTGGGATTACAGGTCTAGCCACCGTACCTGGCCTACACTAATGAATTTTTAAATAGTCTATAATTCAATACTCTACTTAAATATTTTAGTGCTTACATTGTTTCAAATTTTGTAGCTACTTCAAGCTGCCACCTGTGTTTGTTATGTGTCCTCATCATTTTTTATTTTTTAATATTTCTTATCTTATTTCATAACAAGTTATTCCTGGCTCATTTATTACCTTGTCTCAGTCCTGGGAACCAGCATGTCTATGAAGAATGCTCACCAGTTTCTGTTAGTGGTAAATGGTAATAAAGATCAAGGTCTGGGTGTTAGGTATGTTCACTGCTACGAGGATGCCTTTGCTTCCTAGAAGTTATGCATCTACACAGTAGACGTATATGTGTACATAAACATGAAGATTCAGATGCATATACACATTTTAGAAATCATACCTGGCTGAGTACAGTGGCTCACACCTGTAATCCCAGCACTTTGGGAGGCCAATGTGGGCAGATCACCAGGTCAAGAGATTGAGACCATCCTGACCAACATGATGAAACCCCATCTCTACTAAAAATACAAAAACTAGCTGGGCTTGGTGGCACATGCCTGTAATCCCAGCGACTTGGGAGACTGAGGCAAGAGAATTGCTTGAATCTGGGAGGCAGAGATTGCAGGGATCCGAGATCACGCCACTGTACCCCAGCCTCGTGACAGAGTGAGACTCCAACTCAAAAAATAAAAAAAAAAAAAAAAAACTTTCACCAATACCTCAATTTCTAATCCATCCCCAAAGGGCTCTTTCTTGCTTTCCTCTGCTCCAAGTGTTATCTTTCTTTCTAGGAGAAATAATGGAGTATCTTTATAGTTTCTCTATAGAAATATTACAACATTGTCACATGAAGGGGTGATCAAAAGATATGCAACAAAAAATCTATAGGAAACTATTTTATAGAAATGTATCAGGCAATTAATGATTAAAATATTATTTTACTTTTCTGTTTTTGTCTTTCACATGGCAGCAACAAGGAGAAGTGAAGAGTGAAGGGGGATAAAACCCCTCTTATAAAACCATCAGATCTCATGAGAACTCACTCTGGTGAGAACAGCAAGGAGGTAACCACCCCCACTTCACTTCAATACCTAATGTTTTATATTTAACACTTTGGTTTTTTTTTTAATCTAAAAAGTGTCTCCTTATGATCTACCTCTGCTTGTCACCTAGCACATAACATAAATTAATGTCCAAGGAGACAGAAATTGTTAGAGAATGAAGTTCTTTCAATTATAAGATAAATTTTTAAAATGTGATTTTTTCCCCCCAAGTATTTCAAAATATGTATGCTACATGATGATGTTATTCAACAGTCTGGTCTCCAGAATAAGTTCTGTGTGTTTCCAAATATCAAATTTACCCCAAACAGATTTGAAAAGGCTTAGTGTGTATCAGGAGAGTATGAGAAAATGGAATGACTTGGAATATGAGAAGCTAAACCAAACAATAGACAAAAAACAAAGTAAAAATAAGTCTCATTATCTTTGGATATCTTTTCTTTCCCTTAAAAGCGTTTTGTGTTTTTCTTCCCAGCTTATTTGTCTTACCTTAATTTAGGTTTAAGGATGGTTTGCTTTTCTTGGATCATCTCATAATAAAATCATTTGTCATTGAGAATTACCAAGTATTGGTAGATACGTATTTATAAAATAAATACAGAATCTAATGTTTCTCAATTTGAAAATCGCCAAGTCTACTTATATTAACATTCATTTTAGCTTAACTTTCTATGATACTGGTCATTGTTTTGACCAGTTCTTGTTAAATTGCTGTGGTTGGGCACCGCGGTGGCTTACGCCTGTAATCCCAGCACTTTGTGAGGCTGAGGCAGATGGATCATGAGGTCAGGAGTTCAAGACCGGCCTGGCCAAGATGATGAAACCCTGTCTCTACTAAAAATACAAAAAAAATTTAGCCAGGCACAGTGGTAGTTTCCTGTAATCCCAGTTACTCGGGAGGCTGAGACAGGAGAATCGCTTGAACCCAGGCAGCAGAGGTTGCAATGAGCCGAAACTGTGCTACTGCACTCCAATGTGGGTGACAGAGTGAGACTGTGTCTCAAAAAAAAATTGCTATAGAATCTCCTGCTTTGTTTTATAACTAGAATACTAAATGATGAAATAGCTTCATTTATTCTTTTTAGGGAAACATGATTTAAATGAAGAAGGTGATTTTGATAATTAATTTGATACGTTGTTCTGAAAAGAAAGCCTTTTTCCAGAGTAGAAGCAGAAGAAATATAGGAGAAATTTGAGAGTAGAACTAACTTTCTTGTATTGTATATGATGAATGTAAACAGTCGTGCAAATAACTACCCGAAAATCATGATTCATAACCATGTCCAACATTATTGATCAATGTATATAAACTGCTGCTATATTTCTATTATTCAAGTGAGACTACAGGAATTCAACTGGAGGCACTCTGATCCTCTAAACAATGTGTTTGTTGGCAACTACATTGTTAATATAGTGATAGAGTTTGGCTGTGTCCCCATCCAAATCTCATCTTGAACTGTAGTTCCCATGATCACCACGCATCGTGGGAGGAACACAGTGGTAGATAATTGAATCATGGGGGTGGTTACCTCCATGCTGTTCTCATGAGAGTGAGTTCTCATGAAATCTGATGGTTTTTATAATGGGTTTTACCTTCCTTCACGTTGCACTTCTCCATGCTTCTGCCATGTGAAGAAGGATGTGTTTGCTTCTCTTTCTGCCATGATTGTAAGTTTCCTGTGGCCTCCCCAGCCCTATGGAACTGTGAGTCAATTAAACTTCTTTCCTTTATAAATATCCTAGTCTTGAGTATGTCTTTATACCAGTGTGAGAATGAACTAATGCATATAGTCCATCGAAACATATTTGTGCTGTAACAGTTTCTGTGTTTGGATTTTCTGTTTCAACTTATAATTTAGAAAAAATGGAATTTACTTAAGAATAACATCTATGCCCTTTGAGTAAATTATTACTGCATTCACCGAAGAGTTGTTTTAAACATGTCAGCTGATTATAAAACTATTACACAAAGTGGGTTAGGTTTAATCACTAGTTCTCTTCACATCCCTCATTGAACAGCATTCGAAAACTGTGTTATTGTCCCTGAATTGTGCTTGGCCATCTTCTTCACAACTTGTGCTAAGGGATTTTTGTAAACAACAGACTTATAAAACTCTTTATGGGTTTACTGTGAGGATTTTTTTTTTCCTGAGGATGTGGTTCATTGCACTTCACAGTGTCATTTTTATGAGGACCCATAGGAAAAATTTCTCTGTGGTCTTAGACTAGAATAAACAGACTTCTCCCTGGTAGCTGATTTGCTTTTGCCTTATGGGTACTGTTAATAATAAACTTCATTGTGATTTCCTCTTTAGGTACCTAGAAAAGTTAGAGCCAAATCTGTAATCCATCTCCAGTGGAGACGATGAATGTATTTTGTGTACCCTACTCCTGGCTCTATTTTCTTTTCTGAATTTACCTTTTCTTCACTTTACTCCTCAATTTAAAATTTATTTTATCTTGTTAGATAGTGTGTGTCTTTCTTCTGCACCTCAAATGTTTTCTGGAACAATATTAACATGTAAATCTAGTAAATCATAAATTTTCCTCACTGAGAAATTTGTTGCAGTATTTTATCAAGTTTTCTCTTCTATGCTTTATGGAGCCTGGGCCAGACAAGATAATTGAAGCTAGGTAATGTAAAATACAATCCCTAGATTTAGTGATTTAACACAATTTATTTCTCACTAATGTCATAATCTGAACCGGATGTTAAGCATGTGATCTTCCACGTGGCAATTTAAGTGTCATCGTATTCTTGGGTCTCTTTGGAGTCTTCTACTCAATTCACACACTACTACCTAGAAGACAGGGGTCTGAGAAATACAAGATTTCTGTGTGCCTGAGAGGCAGTTATAAATGGCTTGGTTTAAGACATGCTATTTTCTTCAGAGACTTTCTAATTTCTTGCTGGAGTCTTACGGAGTATATCCACAGGAATTTAATATCCAGTGACTAAATATAATCTTTGGGTTTTGTTATAGTGGCTGAAAAATCCTCACAATTCTTCTGTGGATTTCTTGCTTCTACACATTTCCCCAGAGTTACACACTCCAGGCAACACACTATACCTAGAATCAGACTGACCTGGGTTCAATGCAAGATCTATCATACTTAGCTTTGGGCCAGTTGCATAACATTTCCGTATCTTTCAAATGGAGTCAATAATGTTAACTACTTTATAGACTTGTTAGGAGGGTTAACTGAAATATTTGATGCTATTAGTAAATGTCCCTATAATAATCCCTTTTGGAGGTATCTTTCTCTATATCATTTTTAAATTAATTTTCTCCTTTTGCTTCATTGTCTAGATTGGCCCCTGAAGTAGGTAGGTCTAAAATATATTTTAAAAGGTTGATTCACTTTCAGAATGTAATCTGTGCTTTTGAGGTCTCAGCCATAAAATATTTACCTAGACCGATGCCCTAAACTGTTTGATATAATTTTGATTTTTAAGAACTTGATGAGACTTGTTTTGTGGCCTAACATATGGTCTGTCCTGGAGAATGTTCCATGTACTGATCAGAATAATGTTTATTCCGCAGTCGTTGGACACTTTGGCTTTCTTTCTGGGCACCTGCAGTAGTGTGTAGTCTCTGTGTAATTTATTCAGTTGTAAACAGCATCAGTGATATTTATGATTTTCATGGTGACGTATGGTACAGTTATTAATGGTGACTGTGATGAGGTTTTGCTGGCAACTGGGAGGTCAGGTAGGTTAGTCTTTGAGCCACAGTGCTGGCAGTGGTGGGCTGAGCCTGTTTGTCGTTGGGCACCATGGTAGTGTATGCTGGCACTGGTGTTATCAGGTCCAGGTGGGCCAATTTTAGGGCCTCTAGATGCTCACTCAGATGCCAATAGTGGCAGCAGTGGGTGGGTGAGTTCTTGGTCCCCTGGGAAGCTTGTGTGGCATGGGCAGTGACAGCGGCAGTAGTAGGATGACCTTTTAGGTCCTGAGCAGTGCATGCTGGTTAGCGATGGCTGCAATGGGCTGGGCGAGCCAGTCTCCAGGCTTGCACGTGGCACATGCAGGTTAGTGGCAGCTGTGATGGTTAGCAGCTGATTTATAGGTTCAAACTCAGACCCTTGGTGGGAGTATTCAGGAACTAAAGATAGTGGCCTGGGGCAGACACTCCCCTAGGCCCCAGACTGTATGCTCTGGAACATGGTGGGGGTTGAAGCCAGGTAGGGCAGGCTTGTCCTCAGGCCCACTGATGGTAAGTGCAGGCACCAGCTGTGGTGGGCTCTGGTGGAGTGATTCCCAGGCTACCACTGGACTACTTGTTTTGGGGAGCAGCAGCAGCTGCATTGCTGCTCTGCCAATGGGGAAGATGCTGACTCCATCGGTGGTGGGCAGCCTAGGCCAGTGAGTAGGGAACATGCATGCTACTCATACTTCAGCCCTGGTAAGACTCGTGTCTTGGCCCCTGCTTTGGTAGCCAGTGCCTTGCTCATGCTTCAGTCTGAGCCCAGGACCCTGATGCAGTAGCCCATGGTTGCTTGCATCTAAGCCTAAGCTGGGGAGGAGTGGGGCATGTCAGCTGCATTTCTCTTGTGCCTCAGCCCCAGTGCTACCACTGGGCTCCAGGACAGTGCACAGTCTGTTGGGGTTGGACCTCTACAATGGTGTCCTGCTGTAGCTGCTTGGGTCTCAGGGAGTGTGTGGGATAATAGTGTGAACTTCCTTTGTGGAGCAGTGCTCTTGCATAATCTCTTGGCATCTCCCTATATTAGTTTCAGGGCCTGTGAGGGCTGAGGAGCTCTCTAGTGCCTAGGATTGCAGGAGTCCATGGTTGGAATAGGAACCACTCAGGGATTCTCACTTACCTTTTCTCCATATTAGGGAGTCTTTCTTGGCTTCCACCTGATCCTGGCCAAGTAGGCTGCCTGGCTTTCTTCTCTTTTTTGCTTTAGGTATTTCCTGTCACTTTTATGTTGAATTCCAGTGTTTTCTTTGAGATGATCTATTCCAAGTGTGATTTTCTACTCACTATTTTGGCTCTTCTTAGTGGAAGCCATCTTGAAGCCTTCTCCACTTAGTTTCTTAAAATAACTTTATCGGGTTATAATTTACATGCAATAAAACACATATTTTTTCAGTACACTGATCAATGAATTTGACAATTATATATAACCATTAACCCACACCATAATTAAGATACAGAACATTTCAGTCACCAAATATATTATAAAGGATTGATGGTTTTTTTTAATTTTCAGAAACAACATTTATTAATATAAAGAGGTAAACATCATAAAGTTGTGTGAAACATCTTTAGTCCTATTACCTTGTGGTAATTATTTATGTGATTGTTATTGTCTTTAACTTCTCTACAACTCTTCCAAGAACTCAGCTTGTGGAGAAGTCTAGAAGAGGTATTCCATTTAATGCTTGCCCCATGTTTTCTAGGGTAAGTAAACAATACTAAACAACATAATTCTGAGCATATAATATTTTCAATGTGACCACATCCTTTCTCATCCAACTGCTAGACTGGGAAGCTAAAATTAGTTCTTATCTGGGACCTATAGTCCTCCAATGTAATAATTTCTGATATATATTAACATAAATTTCATTTAAGTTTTTTATAAGTTGAAAAATGTTTGCCCATTTGAGAATATTTATTAAGGACTCCTTCATTTCAAATAGTCTGTCCTAGTCTGCACTCCATTTTTAACTATTGTCACTGCACCCAATTTATCTCCTATATAGATTTTGTCATAAATTAAAATTCATTTATTTTTTATTATTCTTTAATTTCTAGGGTACATGTGCAGATTTTGCAGGATTGTTACATAGGTATACACTTGCCATGGTGGTTTGCTGCCTCCATCCCCCCGTCCCCGACATTAGGTATTTCTCCCAATGTTATCCCTCCCCAATCTCCTCACCCCCCGCTATCCCTCCCCAAGCTCCCCACCCCCCAGCTGACCCCATTGTGTGATGTTCCCCTTCCCTGTGTCCCTTGACCATGTGTTCTTATTGTTCAACACCCACCTATGAGTGAGAACATGCAGTGTTTTGTTTTCTGTTCTTGCATCAGTTTGCTGAGAACGATGGTTTCCAGATTCATCCATGTCCCTGCAAAGGACACAAACTCAAGGGATTGATGTATTAATTGCCACTGAGCACCTTAGCCCTTGATGACTGACTGTCCTCAATTAAGGGCACAACTGCACTCAGCCCTGTAAAAGTGAGGCCCTACTGTGAGGCTTCTCAACAACTGCACTGCTGACATTCTGCCTCAGGTAGTTCTTTGTTGAGGGGAATGTTCTGTGCATTACAGACTATTTAGTTTCATCCCTGGCATATATTCATTAAATGCCAGTAACTTCACCTCCCTCCTTTTACCCTATGACAACCAAACCTGTCTCCCGACATTGCCATACATCCTCTCTGATGGCAAAATCCCTCTGGGCTGAAAACCATTGTCCTATAGCCATCTATTTAGGGCAATATGAGTCAACAGAATATGTACTTGGTCTGAGTTGCTGTGCCTCACCTGACTAAGCAAGGTAAGGCCCTACTGCCTTAGGATCCTGCAATCCTCTGGCTTAGTGCCCACTCCTTTCTCTGCCATCAGTGTGTGCCATCCACTTCCTGGAGTGATGAACATTTATAGCTTCTGTTGATCCTCCCCTCTGTTCCATACTGGGTCCAGGGCAGATGGGATGTAGTATTAAAGCTCGCTTTTGTTTTATTCCTATCTTGTGAATGCGTGCTCTCAGAGACCCACTCATTTAGAAGGTAATGAACCTATCCTTACGTCTACCTTCAGAAATAGACAATTAGTTTGTAATTCAGTGAACACATGTGCTTATCACTGTATCTGGAAAGTAGCAATGCTCAATACATAGCAGTCATTATTTGTTCCGTATCATTGTTTTTCTGTGCTGCTATTTTTTTCTGTGCTGGGATCAGTTTGTGTTAAGATGATCTTACCTTCTTCCTGTTTACTGCACTGTCTTTATTTGTGTCATTTGCTTTTATGTTAAGGCCATATGACCCAAGGATACTTCTCAAACCACTCAGGCCACCAGGGCACCTAATCTCTTGGGTCACCAATCACAAATTTCTCAGATTTTGTTGCGTGTTATATTTTAATTTTTCATTTTTTCTATTCTTTAAGTCAGCTCCTTAGGGAACCCCATTATCATTTGTATGATGCAAAGAAACTGCTTTCCTGACTAATTGCCACTAGGAAGATAATCTGAAGGCAAAGAAAAAAAGGCTTTCTGAGACATTCTATCTCTGACAGTTTCCTAGTTTTCTTACTATCATTGCCTAGAAGAGCTATGGAGGCTCTGTAGTTGTATCTTGTATACATTGTAACTAACAAAGATAAACAGAGTATTTGATTAAAGATATCTTTAAGTTCATTTAAGGTAAATAATTTAAATATAATAATAGAAATGTAAGATGTGAGAGAACATCTCTTTTACCAAGTGTAGAAACCAAAATACTGTTCATTTACTGCATAGAGAGGAACTTAAATCATGTAGGAAAATTTGACTGTGGAGGACAATTAAAGAAATATAGATTCTTATATTTTTGTTAGTTTATTATATTTTATATTATTTATTATTCTAGATTCTAGATTACTGATTCTGTATTAATTTTTTTGGTATTTTAAATAATCTGTATGAATTATTATAAACTCAAGCAAGTTTATTGAAATGATTGTTGGAAAAAAAACCTTAATTTTATATTCTTACAGCATAGCCATCAACATCAACTTGGCTTTTGAAACTCAATATCCAGGAGAGTGGGATACAAAATCCCTATTGCTCAAACACAATAGGTTTTCAGTGTCTTTTCAGAAACTCAAAAGCTGAAATTTTCTTCCTTTCTCTTTGCATTTTTTTTTCTTATTTTGTCTCTTCTTCTTCTTTATGTTTTTTAGACAGGGTCTCAATCTGCTGTCCAGGCTGGAGTGCGGTGGTGTGATCACAGCTTACTGCAAACTCCAACTCCTGGGTTCAAACAATTCTCCTGCCTCAGCCTCCCAGGTAGCTGGGATTACAGGCACTGCCACATGCCCAGCTTATTTTTGTATTTTTAGTAGAGACAGGGTTTTGCCATATTGGCCAGGCTGGTCTCAAACTCCTGACCTCATGATCCTCCCGCCTCAGCCACCCAAAGAGCTGGGATTATAGGTGTGAGCCACCATGCCTCGCCTCTGCTGAAATCCTATTCTGAAGGAAGAAAATTATGCAGAAGGTAGAGTGAAAGGCCATTTATGGTTAAAAAAAATAGGTAATGAATTTAAAGTTATTTTCCCAGGACATAGGCTTTTATCATCTGACGTAAAATCACTGATTTGAGTTATATCCCCTCTGAGAGCAGTCCTCAGTATATACTGAGGAAGTAGGCAAACCTGTCTTCAGGTTAATAAAAGAATCCAACAACTTTTCCTATCATTCCCAAGAGGAAAGTAAAACCTTTGAATTTAAAATTAGAGATAAAAGCTTAGATATAGATTAAGAAAAAAAGTAAGAATTGGACTTAAATTTACTATGCAACAGACAATATTATACAGGAAAGGTGGGCGGGATTTATACCGAGAAGCAGAAAGTGATTGGAGAGGGCGTGGTTAGAGTCATATGCAAGACGAAAAATCATACTATTTGCTGACCTGCATAATTTTGTTTAGGACAAGATTTTCCTTCCTGCCTGCCTGCCTGCCTGCCTGCCTGCCTGCCTGCCTGCCTGCCTTTCTCTTTTTTCTCTTTATTTTTTTTCATATGAGAAGTGAGAATTTGGTGGCAAATATAAATATCCAAAATGAACACCATCTTAAAACTTTAGAGAAGTTGGAATTCAGAAGGAAAAAAAAAAGACAGAAACAAGTGTAGAGGATTAGGGATGCCAAATCTCACTACATTAGGAAAATAATATGATAGATTCCAAGGTCTGAAAACATAAGACCAGTGAAGTCTGACAAGGTGATTTGACAGTTTTAGTAATAGGGGAAAAGTTCTCATTTTTTCCCTCTTAGGTACCAAATTGGCCATCTTTTTACTGAAGATGATGCCTCTATCTTCTGTACTGTACTTGACTTCTGTCAATGATGCTGTTATTGGAGAATTTCAGTGATAATCTCTCCCAGTAATGTCACAATGACACCACAAACTCAGCCTGCATAAAAGTGAATTTGTTACCTTGATGAAACTCCATCCCCTACCACAAACCTATTCTCCTAATTTTCCTTTGCCCTGATGCCATTCCCATTTCCTGGTCATCCCAGCCCAGATTCTGAGAGTTGGGTTTGCCTATTTTTTCCTCCCTTTCTAGGCACTCAGAACTTCGTGGGGTAGAGTGAAGATGAAAATCGAGGCTGATAATGAAAAAAACACTTTAGAATCTTTTAATTATTAGAAACATAAAGAGCCTAGACATGAGGCTGAATGCTCTTTTCTTCACCTCATGCACACAGAGTTGCCCATTGTTGCAGTGGTGACGATTTTAAGTGGATATCTCAGAGCAAACAATAGCTGTTTATTTCTTAGTTTACAGGAAGGATGAAAAGAAATTCCTCCTGCATTGCCTGAAGAAAGTCAGGATCCTTACACTTGATTTTCTAGCTCCTGACTTCAAGGTCACACCTTGTATATGAAAACATGACTTACATTAAACCAATCTTTTAGGTAGAAAAAATGTTGCCGTTGGATCTTTCAGCCTCTGAACTTGACTCCGGTTTCTACCATTCAGGCACTTCTTTTCTGACTATCCCTCTCCAGGATTCCAAGAAAAATACTCTCTTTTTCTTTGGGAAAACAGAAGGCTTTTGTGAAATCTAAAGTTAATACATTTTAAATCTATAAACAGTTGACATCCTATGAAAGTGTTGTTATCTGAAGACTTTCCAACTTAACGGTAATTAAGACCTCAGCAAAAGAAATGAGGTTGCCTAGAGAGGAACCTAAATCATGTAGGAAAATCTGAATGTGGAGGACTATTAAGGAAGTATAGCAAATCTGAATTGTACCTGCTAGCAATTCAGATTTCAGTTTTTCTTGCTAATGATTAAATTCTGTTTTCTAAGGATAATTTCAGATGACATGAAGAGGAAAAGGGTTCTTCATATCTGTTTGTGTTTAATCAGGAAAGACTGTTTTGGGCAAATTTAAAACATTTGTGTGGTTTCTGAACCATGTAAGTGTTGTAAAGTTATGGCAGGTTTTAGATAATGGGATTTTTTTCCTTGGCATGGGTACAACTATATAACTTACATATTATATTCTAGATTTATAAGTTTTTAAGATATTTGAAATTAGCAATAACAATATTGAAATAGCCCAACAGTTTCAATTTCTTCATAATGGATAGAAAGGTGTTATTAAACTTGAAAATATAAGAAAATATGATATATTTTAAATTTTAACACAATTTTGTTGTTGGTAATATTAAACCATCTAAGCTTTGGTTATAGTATGAACTAGGTGACTTTAAGCAAATAATAGAACATTCTTCAAATATCAAAAAGTGACTAAAGTGAAATAAGACTAGGTCAAATATTTTTCTTGTGAAATAACAATATACAGAAAATGAAACTAAAATTAGATTTTGGCACAAGCCTTAATGTTCCACTTCACTTTGTGTGTATAGAGATAAGCATATTAGGAGTTTTAAAAATTTGTTGTTTAAAAAATAATAAATAGACATTAAATCTAAATATTGATTTTGAAGGAGAAAGTGATCAATCAAAATATTAATTTTTATTTAATAGGATGTAATATTTTAAGTATTTACTAGTGATGAGTGAATTTTAGAGTGGGAGTATATAGAAGGTTTCCAGCTTTATCTAAAATTTCTTGAACTCCTGAATCACCTGACATCAGGAGTTCAAGACCAGCTTGGCCAACGTGGTGAAACCCCATTTCTACTAAAAAAAATATAAAAATTGGCTGGGCATGGTGACAGGCACCTGTAATCCCAACTACTGGAGAGGCTGAGGCAGGAGAATAGCTTGAACACAGGAGGTGGAGGTTGCAGTGAGCTGAGATTGTGCTATTGCACTCTAGCCTGGCAACAGAGTGAGATTCCATCTCAAAAAAACAAAAATTTTTTTAAATCATGCATAGATTTTCTTTGAATAACCATTGGCATAACATCCAATGTTACAGTTTCTAAATTCATTGGATTTTAGTTGATGAGAAAAAAAGATGATGTTGCTTAAACTTGTTCTTTTTCAGATTTTATTGGTAAAATCTGTAATGCGTGTTGTGTCCTAGCAAATAAGATAAGCAGAAAAGTGATTCAGTATTAAAACACAAAAATGGAGTATAAAATTTCATTTTTTTATCTAGGGTAATTTTTTTTAACCAAAAGATATTTCCTTAATTATGAAGTAACTTTTTGAATACGACAGAATGGATTAACTAAAATATAAAGGGACTGAAAAAAATCTCCAAAAATTGTATAACTTAAAAAAAATTGATCCCATTTTGTTATAAAATATGTACTGATTTTCAGCACCAGAGTGAGAACAGAGAGCTAATTGAAATATTTCTTTTGAGTTTATTCTTTTGCAGTCAGAGGGTAGAAGAGAATGTCTTGGAAGATGCTCAACATTTCATTACCTAAATTCTGATTTTTCCTAATGAATGTCAATACTTTTAATCAATTAAATTCAAATGCTTAGTTTATACGATGTAGTACACAGAACATGTCAGAACTAATACAAAATGTAAATGAAAGAAGGAAAATGGCTAATATTTCCTTAGCATTCTCTTTTTCTTTTACTAGCACATTAAAAATAATGCCCAGTCTGCTAAGTCTGTGAATATTCTTGCCTGTGTATGCATAAATAGTACTAGAAATCATGAAGAATGATGGATGTTTTTATAGGATCTTAATTTCAACTGTGTGTAACTTTGAACTATAAAACAATTTAGTGAGATTAAGCAAAAAATTAACTATAGTAGAGAAGCAGAATTTTTGTAGCAGGAGCATGTTCTACCTGCTAGCAATTCAGATTTGAGTTTTTCTTGTTGATGTTAAATCCTGTTTTCTAAGGATAAGCTGTAGATGTGAAGATGCAAGCTACAACCAAAGCAGCCTTCAGACTTGTGAGGCCATTGATTTACCTAGCCCAGAAATATCTCTCTGGTAACAATACCCAGTCATTTTTGTCAGGTACATGAATATAATTCTTAAGGATCGGGGCTGTATGAATTTTATTAGGTAAAACGTATTCAGGAATACGTCTTACTTCCATGAGCATAGTGGTATGATTGTTTATGTCACTAAATTTGGGGTGCTCTGTTATGCATCAATAGATAACTAGAACAGAATCTGGTACCTGGACGTTGGGTGCTGATATTGTTTTGGGGATCAGGCAGTGGGTAGGCAGGACCTGCAGGCCTTGAGGGGGCTATTAGTAAAAGTATAAAAGAAAGTGAAGAAAATGTTATTGAAAACTGGAGGAAAATATGTACTTATTATATAGTGGGAGAAAGTTTGATAATACTGTTTTCTGTGGTAATGTGGAAATTATAAATGCACATAAAAACTTGATTAGCTGGGAAGATTTCTGGGCAGCTTATTGGAAATATTTTCAGTTTTTCTCCAGCTGCTAAAAATTAAATGTGAGAGAAGAAAAGTAAACATTTTTTTTTTCAATTTCAAGCAAAATTTAGAGAAACTGTAAGGGGCTCAGATAGTTTTTTTCAGCCAGTAAGTGGTCCCCAAATAAGTAAAGGCTTTAAGGAAAGGATCAAATCCAGGGAGCTCGGGTAATGGTAAAGACAAGAAGTCTTAGGGTAAAGGTGAAGAAAAGAGTATGATTACTGTATCTTTCAGACCCGAGAATAATTAAAGGAGTATCTCCTCAATCTTTTGTATTAGATAAAAGGACTTCTAAAAGAAACACAAAGATATTGTGCCACAGTAGTACAGGAGGATGAAGGTAAGAAAAGTCTTAACACTGATTATCCACACATAATTGTAAGGTTATTCTTGTAAGGATATTGCCGAGTTTAAAATGAGGAAACTGAGGCCAGCATGAGACAAATTAAATTCCAGTTTATTTAGCTCATGGGCGAGGTTCTGTGGTCCCGGGGGAGAGAGAGAGAGAGGGGCCAGAGAAGTCGTGCCCGGCCGTTCTGGGCGTGGAACCCCACGCAGTAGATTGGTCAGTGGAGAAACAAAGCATGGGCAACTGCACTGGTTACAGAGAGACTGGACCTGGACTTGGCAAGTTGCCATTGGTAGTCCAGCAGGGCTATGGACAGGTGGGCTGGAGAAGGTAACAAAGCATGGGCACCTGTATTGGTCAGAGAGAGAGACTGGACCCGGACTTGGCGAGCTGCCAT
>CAUYLG010039894.1:0-71430 GCA_963573385.1 Cacajao melanocephalus
TTTTTTTTTTTTTTTTTTTTTTTTTTTTTTTTTTTTGCTTTGTATAAGTCTCTTGTCTTCTGATGCTGATGGATCCCAAAGCGAGTACTTTGCTTCCTTAGAGGGATATGGGTGTAAGGACTCCGAGGAGAAGCATTTGGAGTGGTGTAGTGGGGTTGGCATGGAAAGGTGAAGGCAGGCCTGGGTCAGTGGCAGCTGAGAGGACTTTCAGTGGTGATTAAAGGATCTCATAGTTTCTTTTCTTTTCTTTTCTTCTTTTTTTTTTTTAGGTTTGGTAAGGCACTGTGGTATAACCTTCACCTCTATGGCCCTAAATCTTCAGCAGAGCATTCATTTTTCACAAATGTGTCTTAGGACTTTTGGTGAGGGCATCAAAGACTAGCAGATGCATCCCTCTCTAATAGTGGTTTCCCAATGCCCCTGCCACACTGATCCTACTTGGCCTCATTTCCATCCCTTGTGTGTTTCCTGTGCCCTAGAAATGCCCCCGGCTGGCACTGGTGCTTGAGTCTCTGCCCTCCTGGAGCTTAGTCTGGCAGGGGAGAAGAAAGGCGTTATCCATGGCATGGCCCCAGGTTGAACAGGAAGTTATGGGCAGTGCACTGCCCTGGACTTGCGATTCCCACACCGCTCTGCAGCTCTGAGCTGTGTCCTGCTGCTCAGGGCTACCCTTAGCAAGCAGAAGGAGGCAGGGCCAGCTTGTGGGGATGGAATTTACTGAATCACTGTGGGCAACAAGTGAAATGACTTAGGTACTCTGGGCACAGTTTCAGAAGTGGGATGGAGGCACCATAATAGCTGTAGCTTCCTGAGTCTGCATGGGGTAGAGGTGGGGCTGGCAGAGGGGGATGAGCACTTACCCTGTGCCAGGCACTGAGCTGAACTCTCATCATGATCCTGGCTAATCCTTGTAACACAAAGAGGCAGGTGCTATTATTATCCCCATTTTACAGATATAAAAACTATGCCTCAAAGCCATAAGTGACAGGCTCAAGGTCACTTACAGGCAAGCAAGAGCTGGGATTTGAGACCAGGTTTGTCTGCCTCCAAATTCTTTCCTCTGATGATATTGCCTTGCTCCAGAGCCCAGTAGGATTCTTACTACATCGTAGCTGACTCCTTCCACACTGGAGGGATAGAAGCCTGGCAAAATTCCCCAAGGTCAAGGCTTTAAGAATGCCCATTCCCTCCATAGACTGGGTAGTGGGGAGATGTGTGTTCCAAATGTAACCTGTGGTCTCTAGCTCTCACAGAGAAAGTACTCTGTGTCTGGCATTGTGCCAAGTACTTCATACACATTATTTTAATTTTTTTTTCTAATACCTCTCTTTATTCTCTAGAATGTAAGCACCAAGCTGACAACAGCCTTGCCTGTTTTATTCACCATTGAATCCCCAGCAACCAGAGCACTGCCTGGCCCATAACAGGTGCTCAACAAATATCAGTTGAATAAATGCAGTGTCACTGCCCATTGAGGGAGGCACCATGGTTTCCCCGATTTCACAGATCGGAAAGCTAAGGCACAGGAGGGTTTTTTAAGTTTCTCAGAGCATGTAAGGCTGGAGCCAGGCAGGATTCGAACCCAGGTTAGTTTGTTTAGAGCCTCTGTTTTCACTGCTCTGCTGCTCTGGGAAGTCAGCACTGTGGCTCCCGAGGATTTGAGTAGCTGATGTATTGGCTTCCCTGTGAGCTCACAGTGACATCCTCTTAAGGCAGCGAAGGAAAGGAGATAATTGATGAGCTTAATTATCTGTGGCAATGACATGATGAGGGCGCCACAACATGAGTGCTCATTATTACTTTGCAGTGCAGAATTCCCTGAAACGGGAATGTACATATTGCAACAGGCACCAAGAGACAGGAGCTGTTCTATTTTGTTCACGAAGTACCCCCCCTACCCCGCCAGAGCTTGGTTAGAGTGTTTGAGAAACCACTCAGCTGTATGAAACACAGATTATGTTAGATGGAGAGCAGCTAGCTTCCTGGAGATCACAGTTGGCCTTCATTAATGAATTTTGGCCTGATTAACACAGGATTCGGACTGACATCAAAATATGCAAGTAGAAACTTGGTAGGGGTGGGAGGAGACTAGTTTGAACTTTCTAACTTTGAAATCAGGGGAAGAGAAGGCTAGTGCAAAGCTTGGAGCTGAGGACTGAATATGTAATGAATGAGCTCTTGGGTCTTTGAAGCTGCCCCACTTTGCTTAGGCCTCTGTAGACTGAGGCCCAGCTCAGACTCTGGGGCCTTCCTGGCTCTGTTCCATGCCCAAGCATGCAGCCAGGATGGAAATCTAAGGCCGATTGACCCTCAAAAGCTGTGCCAACTGCTTCTCTTACATCTCATTTCCTAAAAACCTGGATGCCTGTCATGCATCCTCATCCAGTGTCGCCATTCCCTGAAATCTTCACAAGGACTTCCATGGGCGTCTTGTCTCTGCCTGCCCGCCTCTGTTTCACAGGGTTTTTGTTCTCACCCCTCCTGTCCGCACCCATGCCGGTTGCTTCTCCATGGATCTTTCTCCATAAGTATCCCCACCCACCTGGTTAGGCTCATGGCATCTTATCTCAGTGGCTTGTTGCAAGTAGCTGGCATGGCTCTCCTCCCATTATCCCCATGGGCTGGCCTCCTGGCTCTGGATCTGCTTCTTTCTGTGTACACCAAGAAGTTACCCAGATATTTGCCTTCCCACATCAGATGTCTGCATCCCAACCAGCCTTGTGAGTTTGCCTGCTCAAATCACGGCCATGTCAGAATCACTGGGGCTATAGTTCTGGCCTCAAAAGTGAATGCAAAAGGAGAGTGGGTTCCACATGAACCACGTGACTTGGCCATTACTGCCCATGGAGCAAGTGGTGAGAGTCATCAGCACACAACTTGCCTCACAGTCATCGGGGCTGATGACTGGTGGGGCACCCGGCCTATTCAGCTCTACTTTTATCAGGCTCTGGGAGAAATGAGATCAGACATGTTCCAGAAAAACTGTGTAATCAAAAGAAAGGAAAAATGACAGTCTCTGTCCAGCCCTCAACCATTTTCACACCTTACCTCCATCATCAGAGAATCAACTCCTGCAAGGGCATTTTATTACTTAAACGTATTTTTCACAGAGGTGATGCCAAGCAAAGAAAATCCTCTGAGTTATATGGCTTTTTTGTTCAGCACCACAGCGTCTTTCATCTCTAAGCAGTAAAATCAGGCAGTAATTCAAAGTTTAAGTTACGGTTTCATTTAAAAAATATCACTTTAATCTTGTTGCATTTGGTCAGAAGTCTGCTTTGGCGTTTTTGGTCACCTTTATGTGTGGTTTCATTTCTGTTGGCTCTTATGGACATAATGCAGGCTTTATTCAGAAAGATATTTGGGGTTTATTTTTCTAGAGCAAGTGAGAGGGGAGAGGGGAAGAAATTGGGCTGAAGTGCAGAGGTAAAGCAGGCCGAATGGCTGGTGATGGCTATCTGATGTCAGCCCAAGGTGAGCTTTTAATGGCTTTTGTTTACCTTGGGAAGTGTCAGCTTTGGACAGAAATTGGTGGATGTGCTTAGCTAGTATCTGTTTTTCCATTTTCAGAGTGCACTGGGGGCAACTAGGGATGGAATATTGCCTCTCTGTCACTTTAAAAACCTGCTGTTACTCTGTCTCCAACTGCATTCCTTCTCCCTTATCTGTGAAGTCTCTGTAGGTAAGCGAGGAGAGGTGTTTTTATGCAGAGACTCTAAGAGAGGTCACTGCTTCAGAAGCTAAGGCTCAGGAGCCTGCCCTCTACGGTGTGTTAGTTACGACAAAGAAACAAACGCAGACAGCATGAGGAGGACAGACCCCAGGCCGGGAACGCCCCTCAGAAGGCTGATCTGCAGAGATGCCCATGGACGGGAGACGCAGCCCCCCGTGCTGTGTGATCAGAACAGAGTAGCTGGCTTCACCATTGTCTGAGCTCTGAATGATAAAGTACCTATGAAGCCTGCATCCTTGGGAGTTCAGAACCAGTAAAATAGGTTTGAAGTTACAAAAGAGGCCATTACTGGGCTGCTTTGTGGCAGTTATAGATCTGATGTAGACCTCTGTTCGCTTCGAATTTCCTTCTCATGAGTGACGTGGTCATTTCACCTGTGCCTTCCGGTGGCTGTGAAGTGCTCTCTCTGATATAGCTACTTACGCTATGTGTAGTTTTCTTCCCTCATTTCGTCAAGGAATTTGTATCTTCTTTGGTCAGAGGTCTGGCAGGGCTTTGTGGGGCTTGCTTTCTATCTCATTCATTCGTTTGTTTATTCAAGAAATAATTAAAGGACACCTACTGTGTGCTGGCTGTATTCTGCGTGCCTGGGGGGGCATCTGGGAATGAAAAGACCAGGTTCTCCACCCTGGTGAAGCCCTTGTTTCAGTGAGATCATGGCAGGGGTCCTGTAGAGACATCTGGGAGGGACACTGTAACTCTGAGTATGTACCACCTTGGTACAGTTCTCAGAGAATTCCCTACCATTTGTGTGACTCGGCTTTGTTTGTTTGGAAGATAATGGTTCCTGCTGGCATCATTGGCTGACAGGAAAGACCACTGTCAGCACAGCCCCAAATGCTGTGAAAACATGTTGACCTGAGCAAACTTCAGAAAACATTTTGACTTGAGACTTAAGATTTAATTAAGAGCACAGACTTTAGAGTCAGATAGCCTGGATTTGGATTCAGGCTTCGTAACTTAGAGCCGGCTTTCACTGGTCAAACCACATCTGTGAGCCTCAGATGTGTAAGCTGGATGTTATGATCATTTTTACACATGTTGTTCATGTGTAAGATGGTTGTTATTGTTTTTATCATATAGGGGCCGGGGTGAAAATTAAAGGAGAAAATATATGTAAAAATTTTAGCACAATGCCAGGTTCATGGTTAGTTATATTACATTTTATATACATTATGAAGACTTAGAAGCCATTTCTACCAGCACTGTGAAGGACAGAAGTATACTTAGTGTTCGTATCTGTACTATGAAGAATACATAGACGTATGACACAAATATCCTGAGGTCTAGCAGCTAGATTATAATTGGGAAGAAAATATTAGAGGGCAAGAGGAAACCAGTGGAGCAGGCATGGGGCTGTGTGTGGTTGAGTGGGGTGGGCTGGAAACGTGGAGCCGAGGGGGTAAGCCTGCAGGAGGAGGAGTGGTCAGGGAAGTGTCCGGAGGAGGACACAGCTGGGTGGGGAAGGTTTGGGATGGGAAAAGAAGGAGGTATTCAGATGAAGGCAACATCAGAGTGAAGCAGGGACCAGGAGGAGGGAGAGGACAGCTGTTGAAGGATTGCTGCATGTTGAAGAGTCAGGGCAGTGTGGTTGAAGAAGCAGGATCGGTACCAGATGGTGATTGGCCTCAAAAGGGAGGACTTTAGTTTTGATCAGGGCTTGAGAGGAAAATGTTAGTTTGGAATATTTGGTAGGACATTCCAGTAAGTGGGAAGAATCAGAAGGGATGGTAGGAGAGACAGTCAAGGCTTTGCATCTGTTGGACTGTGACCGTCTGGATGCTATTCATGGAGCCAAGGAGTATTGAAGCCTGTAGTTGGATAGTGAGAGATGACCTCATTTGGGCAAGTGCATTGGAGATGACAACAGAGCTGTGTCAATGCTCAGCAGGTGGTTAGATGGGTGGGGCTGTTCCTCCATCCTCCTGCCCATGCATCTGTGTAGCTGTCCAACATTTATTTAGTACATACTCTTTTTCAGATTATTTTCTAGGCACTGGGGCTAACTGAGTTAAAACCTAGTCTTCATGGAGTTCATAAGAGAGACAGACAAGAAAGCTGTCACTGAAGTACAGGGCAAGAGATCAGAGTGTTAGAGGTGGGCAGGTGCTGGAAGCACCTAGGGATGCCTACTGCAGGTTCCCGGGGGAGCTGTAGACAAAGCAAAGCATCCAAGAGGACGCCTTGAGGGACATGGCAGAGGAGACCAAGGTGGGGGAGTGAGCATGGTCTGCAGGCTGGGTTAGAGTAAGCATATGTTTGGAGAGACATAAGGGATGTGGGTGGAGAGAGATGTGGGGTACAGATCTCTGGGGACCTTTTCTGCTGGGCTAAAAATCTTTACTTTTTGTCGGAGGATAGGATACAAGGGATGGTTGTAAGCTGGGGTAGGGTGTCACAAACACATTTGCATTTTACAAAGATCACTCCAGTGTGGAGAAACTATTGGAGGAAGAGAAGAATGAATGTGGGGTTTGAGGGATGGAGGAAGTAGCAAAGATTCATTGTCTACCATGTGCCAGGAATGCTGCAAGGCACTAGAGATCTAGAGATCACTAGTTATCCTTTCTTCTCCCTGGATGGCTGCAGGAAGTAGGGCTTATCTTTAGTGAGAAGGAAATGAAGATTTGGACAGGTGATGTAAAGTGGCTTGCCTTTAACCCCAGTAAGCAGTGGCACTCTGTGTGTCAAATTCCCTACTAGGTTTGCAGTGAGAGGTCCTGGGCAGAGAGCTTCTCTCTACCCACCATCGCAGCTGGAGAGGTATGAGTCAAGATAGAATCGAGTGCCACCTCAACTTGCCCCCACCTCCGGTGAATTCTGTCTGTGGAGTCAACTGCCCCAGCCAGTGGGCAACAGGCATGGAGGGTAGGCTTACTGTGTGCTGGGTCCCCTCCAAGGAAACCAGGACAGCTGGAAAGATAGGCATCTCGAGGGCATTTATAGCAGCAGAGACAATTTTAAGCAGGTGCCAGCACCTCAGAACACCCTCTTCCTCTCTCCTAGAGCTGCCTGAGCCCACATATCCAGGATGGTGAGAGACGTGAACAAGGCCTCTGCTCCCACAACTGCCTCTTGCACCTCCCCAGTCTCTCTGGGATGTTTTGTGCTTTTTTCTGTCTTTGAAACATCTCCTTTGCTCTCTTCCTTGTATTTCTTCTCACTTTTCTTCCCTCCTCTTTCCTGCCATACCTCCTCGACAGCTTTTTTCTCTTGCTCTCTCCTTTCATTCTTACTTGTGTCTCTGCCTTTCTTACTCTTTTCCTTCTCATCTGTGAAATGGAAGTGATAGTCCCTAACTTCTTAGAGTTTCTGGGAAGATGATGAATCAATTTCAGCAGCTCTTCCTGTTCACTTTTGAGGTACAGCTTATATGTGGTCCTGGGGTGTGTGAGCATGAACACCTCTGTGAAGGAGCTTGCGTCAGGTAGGAGTCAAGTTCACAGGCCTGATCTTAAGAACAGAACTGTCTTCTGAGGCCCTGGCTGGGCCCCTCTGGGCTGCCCAGGAGAGCTCTGATGATCACACTTGACGGTTAATCTGTTAGCTAGGAATAGCTGCAGGCCCTTCCGCCTCCAGGAGAGGCTAAGTCTGGGTGCTGTCAGCTTCTGGAACACAGAAGGTAGCCACACATTACCTGATTCAGGTCTGTGAGCTGATCAGCTTCACTTCTGTAAGTTGGCTCAGCTAACTGCAACGTGTTACAGTGGCTTTGAATAACATCACTATCACTAGTGACAAGTCACAGTTGACAAGCAAGGCTTGCATTTGGCCGGCTCTATTTCTTCCCTGCAGGTCAGCTTCCAGCAGGGCACCTCCCATCCTCTCTCCCTTTCCCTAGCTCTGGCATAATTTCCCTCTCCTCTCTGTCCCCTTAGGATGCCTGTAAAGGCTTTGTCAAACCCCTCATTGTTGTAGAAGTCTGTGTGTCATTACACGTAGCACTGGACTAGGCAGAAGTGAAGGCTCTGGATTAAAAATTAAACCTGCTACTTACAGGCCTCGTATCCTCAAGGCAGTCATTTGCTTTCTCTAGTTTCAGTTTCTTAATCTGCAGAACAAATACGTTAACGCCTGCTCTCACATAGGGTTACATAAGGTATATCCCATAAATAAACAAAAAGTGTATTAAACACAGATGGTCCCTGACTTACAATGGCTCAGCTGAAGACGTTATGACTTTAGGGTGGTGCAATGGAGATATGAATTCAGTAGAAACTGTACTTTGGCTACCCGTCAACCATTCTGTTTTTTACTTTCAGTGCAGTATTCAATAAATTACATGAGACACTCTCCATTTCATTATTAAGTAGGCTTTATGTTAGATAATTTTGCCCCAGTGTAGGCTAATGTGAGTGTTCTGAGTACATTGAAGGGAAGCTAGGCTAGGCTATGATGTTTGGTAAGTTAGACGTATTAAATGCACTTCCGATTTCTGATATTTTCATCTTAAGATGGGTTTATTGTGGCGTAACCCCGTAGTAACTTAGGAGCATCTGATATGCTGGGCTCTAGTCAAAGACACCTATTTCCTTCAAGAAGTAGATATGTAAACAGATAAGCACTGTCCAGTGTGGTGAGTGCGATGGGAGAATTGTCCTGGGGTATGGAGGCAGGAGCCTCAGAAAAGCTTTCCTGGAGGAAAGACACTGGAGCCCGGCTCGGAAGAGGGGAGGGCCGCAGCTGGCCCTCGACTGTGGGCCTTCGCTCAGAGCCCCCTTGGATCTGGGCTCTCTGCGGCATCCAGGCCTTGCCTGGCGAGGCTGTGCATGGTCCCACCTCTCTGATGTACACCAGGCTGTCCTCCCTCCAGGGGATCGGCCATCTCCTCGAGAGGACGACAGGCCCGGGAACTCCAGGTCCTTCCTTATCTGCACTATTCTCCAAAATCCCAGATGAGCAAAAAATCCTACAGAAATTTAAAAAGCAGAATGGTGTCCAGTCCTAAGAAAATCCCAGGCAGAGGAGATAACAGGGAAAAGGCCCAGAAGTGAGAACAGTGAAGGTGAGCCAAGGCAGCTCCCCCTGTGTACAGTCGGGGAGCTTAAAACAGGGGCCAGGAGCCTGCGGGGGTTGGCCTGCGCGTGCAGGGCAGGGCTGTGCTCCTCTCCAAGGTGCAGGTCACTCTGGGATGCATTGCCGGGAAGACGGCAAGACTCTCCACTGCTTTTGTTACACAGTTTAGAGAACCTTTATTCAGCCTTGCCTCTAAAACCAAGCCTGTGACAATCTGTACGTGAACTGGACTGAAACTTCCTCGCTCACTGGAAAAGGGTTTGCTAAATCACTGAGAAGATAAACAAAGTGAGAAAATGAGCAAAGCTAATTGCTGGTATCAGTTAAGAGCATTTTGTGCTCCGGGAAAACCTCAATCACTGTCCCTTTAACAGATTCTTACTGAAGATCGGCTCTTTACCAGGTACAAGCCAGTCCCTTCCCTGAGAGCCACCTCTAGGGGGCAGCTGCAGGAGGGACAATAATTGCAACAGCTGAAAGTGGCAAGCCATTGGGGAGGAAGGAGTTTAGGGAGGGAAAAGAGGAGTGGTTCCTGGGAAGGGTTTTCTTAGCACCACAGGGCAAAGCAAGTTAAATTTTCTTCCCCTGGCTATTAGTTTAATAATTATTCAATGTACAGAGCATTTAAAGAATAATGCAATGAATACCGTATATCCATCATTAAGATTTGACAGTTGTTGCAGTGGGTCACGCCTGTAATCTCAACACTTTGGGAAGCCAAGGCATGCAGATCCATTGAGGTCAGGAGTTCAAGACCAGCCTGGCCAACATGGTGAAATCGCATCTCTACTAAAAATACAAAAATTAGCTGGGTGTGGTAGCAGGCGGCTATAATCCCAGCTACTTGGGAGGCTGAGACAGGAGAGTCACTTGAACCCAGGAGGCGGAGGTTGCAGTGAGCCAAAATCACATCACTGTACTCCAGCCTGGGCAAAAAGAGTGAAACTCGGTCTCATTTAAAAAAAAAAAAAGGATTTGACAGTTGTTAGCATTTTGCCACATTTATGTACTCTTGCTTTCTCTATATACATACACACTTTCCCCTCAACTAGTTAGAGGTAATTTGCAGTATTGTGACACCTCACCCCTAAGAAAAGGGGTATTCTCTTATATAACCACTTTAGTAAATATTACTACGCCTATAAGAACATTCCATAATATCACTTAGCATGTAGTTCACATTAACATCACAGAAATTCTTCCCAAAATGTTTGTATAATAATGTGTTTTGTGTAATAATGATTAGTCAAGGTTCAGTGAACTTTCACTCATTTTCATTTGTTTCATATTTTTAATTTATTTTAATTAGGAATGATTAGTATGATAATCCACTCACCCCAGCTCTGTTTTGTTTGCTTTTAGAGTTCAGGCTGTTATCTTATAAAATGCCCTGAATTTTGGATTTGTTTGTTTCCTAGTGCATAACTCGGGTTCAAGATTTTTAATACCAGTGCCTCACAGGTGCTACTGTGTACTTTCTTTTATTGCATATCAGGAGGCACGTGTCGGCCTGTCCCACTGCCAGTGGGTACTAGCTTGGGCCCCTTTGTTAAGGGGTGACTGCCATTTATTTTGTTGAAAGTGTACATTTTCTTCTTTGCATAATAATAACACAAGATTGTGTAAGGAGACACTTTGAGACTGTGAATGTTTTGTTCTGAAATAACTTTCACCCAAAACTTTTAGCAAACATTAAATGGTCCTTTCCTGACACAATTATTACATGAGGAGTTTCAAAATGGTGATTTTCTAACTCCAGCCTTTTTTTAAAATTTTGTAGCTGGTATTCTCTTGTGGAAAAAAAAAGCATTTTCCTCTTTTATATTTTTAGCAGCTTGGTTTTAAAGAAGTTTAAGGCTCTGACTTATTTGGAAATCATAACTCATAGAAGTTGTTTTGTGTGTGTACCACAGGAGAGACAGACAGAGAGAAAAAAAAAATGCAAGACTGTGCCCTAGGTCACACACAGGCCAACCATCGGTTCTGCTGAGATGATCCTTCCCACTCTCCTCATCCCTCTCCACCTTCCTCACTGTTTCTCAAGTGTAGTCACAATCTTCTACCCCAGACCTTTGTGCTTCCCTTTTCCCAGACCCTGCTTCCCCAGAGAGCTGCATACCTCACTTTATTCTGTTCTTTGCTCAGATGTCATCTTTCCAGAAGATTTACTGATCACACCCTACAATACATCATTCCCTGTCTCTTTCTCTCCCTTGTTTACTTCCCTGACTCCCATCAATGCCTGCCATGTGAACTTCATGGAAACAGGCCTTTGTCCCATTGGTTCTACACCTAGACCAGGGCCTGGCCCATAGATGCTCGGTGAATATGTTGAATGCCAGAAGGAACACATAGATTTATGGATGTTCAGTAAGATTCTAAATGAGACCTTCCCTTGTTTCTCTGCATAGCTTCCTCCAGATGACCTCTGAGCCACTCAAGCCCCGTGCAGAAATGGGTGATTATTCTCCCATCAGCTGGGACAGCATGTGTGGCATCCGACTGGTGCAGTCGGCAGCCACTCACTTCACACCCAATTATTAAAGCCGGCAAAGCCTCAGGATTGCTTCCCCCCCCTCTACTGTGACATGATTTTGAGTGAATAAAAACAAATCAGAATTCATCAACTGTGAACAAAATTGTCAACTGTGAACTGTCAACAGTCTGGCTTAAAAATGGATGATAGGTTGACGAAATACAGCGGAGAAAGCAATTTGAATAAAATGTTAAAAATAATACCCAAAGCATGCGAGGCAAAGCAGAGTGTGGCGTGGTGGAGAAATGTACTCAGTTGAGACCTGTGTGAGCAATGAACCAGAAAGACGTTGTTAGCTGTGCTTTACAAATCATAGAAGAGAAAGATTTACCGGCCATTTGCAGGAAAACATTCACTCATTCCCACCAATGTATTAGCGTGTTATACAAAATGGAAGGAAAGATTGGTTGGGAAATCTGCTAGCACACTTATTTTTAAGTAGGTCAACATTTTGAATGTATCTGCCTGTTCACGTAGTGATTCGCTCTCGCTTCTTTTTCTGTCTGCAGTGATCAGGGCAGGCATTTTGTTTTAGCAGGTCAAGAGTTTAGAATCCCTAGGGGTTTGTATTTATATTAATATTTTGTGTTCGTATGAGTATGGATTCTAGTATAATGTTTAAAAGTCCTTATTTCCTAGTTTCTCAACTCTTCTCCTTTAGAGAGTTAATTATTTATTTGACTGCTTCATCATAAAATCAATCTAAAGGCTTGAATTTTTAATAGTTCCTCTTTCCTGGGCCTGCGTCACAACTGATACAACTCGATCAAGTCCTTTAGGTCCAACTGCTCCTATCCCAAGACTGCTGCTTCAGAGTTTTTGTTTTGTTTCTTTCCAGCAGAGCTGAGCCATTTTGGCACAAAGATCTGTGCTTTATAAACCTAAGACAAAGTGTCTTCATTCCTTAGAGTCTTATCTCTTTTTTTAAAAAATCTGGATGGAAAGTATATTAATTTGTTAGTGCTACTGTAACAAAGTGCCACAAACTGGGTGGCTTAAACTACAGAGATTTATAGTCTTTACGTAGACTCCTCTGTGTAAAGCTGAAATGATGATCAGGTTTTGGCTTCTGTATCTGTTCTTCCCGAGAAAGAACCTGGGAGAGGGAGGAGGGAGGATGAGGGAAAGTGATGGGAGGGTGACTTCAAGGGTGAGAAGGAGAGAAGTATTGCGGGAGGAGAACATTTGTGGGAGGCAGTGGGTTCGGGAGCGGAGCATCACACTCTCCAGCCTTCCTGGAGGGCTTTCCCCACACTTGCTGGTTTTGCTCATGGAGCTTTCTGGGAGGTGCGGTTCTAGCTTGGTTGTCACATCCATAGAAGCCTATACACATTGTTTTATATTTTATCATAAAGTCTTTGATGCATAAAAATGTATATATTATTTATAGAAGTTGTCAAGCCCAGTAACAGAAAAAAAGCCTCAGAATCTAATGCTTACTTTATAAAATAAAACGTTATCGATGTTTGTGATGCTTCCTTTGGGCTCCTGTCTGGCCAATCCTGCTGCCTCCCCTGGGAAGGTGACCCCTATCTTTGTGGTCCTGCCAGTTTTCAAAGGAGCTTTTACCACATGCATATGTATCTCTAAATAGTCTGTTTTGAGCTCTAGACAGAATGGAATTAGAGCTGGATATGGTGGCTCTTGCCTGTAATCCTAGCATTTGGGGAGGCTGGGGTGGGAGGATGGCTTGAGCCCAGGGGTTTGAGACCAGCCTGGGCAATATAGTGAGACCCCCATCCCTACAAAATGTTAAAAAAAATAATAGCTAAGCATGCTGGCCCATGCCTCTAGTCCCAGCTACTCATGAGGCTGAGGCAGGAGATCGCTTGAGCCCAGGAGTTCAAGACTGCAGTGAGCTATGATTATGCCACTGCAGTCTAGTGGGGTGACAGAGCAAGACCCTGTCTCTTAAAAAAGAAAAAAAAGAGAAATTATATAGCCTTTTGAGCATCATTGAAATGCCACATATTGTACTGAAAGGTAAAAAACAGATCTATGTGCTTGAACTTGGATTTTCACTGATGCAGATAAGAGGTAAGTACTGTTTTCTCTGGTGGTGCCTTTTTGTAGCTAGGGAAGAGACTGGGCTGCTTGCAGAGATGGCACCAGGGCTGGGCAGGAGAGGGGATGCTGCAAGCCAGCTGAGAAAGTGGAGCTCCAGAAAGTATAGTCCACAGGGCTCCCGGTCATGGCAAGTCCACCCAGAGAGGTCCATACCCCAATGATAGGCTGGGGTGAGCAGGAGGCTGAGAGGCAGAGTACTGAATGTGGAGCTTACAGAGGGGTCTCTGAGTAGACACAGGTGAAGGATGGTTCCGGAAGAAGGTGTTGAGTGCTGAGCTCCAGCACTTCCTTCCTTGCACAGGCAGATTGATAAGCACCCGGGGACTGGAACAGAGGTCCAGAGCAGCAGAGTCAATGGCGCCTCCCTTCCTTCTGTCTTTGTCATTCAGCAGCTGTTTATTGAATACCTACTATATGCCAGGGCTCTGTGTATGTCATATCATATCAGGGATACATCAGTGACTAATAATTTTTCTTGTTGGTAAGGCCTTCATGATCTAGTAGGAAGTAAGCCCTTCTGTTGGTCAGCTTTTGCTAAGTTATACTGTAATAACAAATAATCCCCAAACATCATTGGCTTATTACAAATACACCTTATTTCTGTGTTCACATTGTGTGTGAGCTGTAGCTCTGTCCAGAACACTTCAGCTCTTACCCATGTTCTTTGCCTTCTGAGTCCTGGGCAGAAGGGAGCAGCCCTGATCTGGTGCGTCATTTTCATGGTAGAAAACAGCGAGAGAGATGATGAAACCAGTGATTCTTGACATGTCTGCTCAAACCTGGCTTGCATCCCTCCTACTAACCACCACTGGTCAGAGTGAGCATGTGGCTAGAGCTGGTGGGCAAGTTGACCCTCCTACAGGGAGGTGCTGCTGTAAGACATGGGGCCTGGAGAAGGAGTGTAGATTCCTCTCTTAGAGAGAAAAGAGAATGGAGTGGAGAGTGAGGAGTCTCACAGTCTATCACAGATACAATCAAGCAATAACAGCAATAGCATGATAAGGCTTTGTGATAAATACAGGTAATTAATTTGGACTTTATAAAACAAGGGGACACATAAAAATATTTTTTCCCCTAAATTAGCTTTAAGGATTCTGTTAATAAGCCAGAGAACCACTAGTCTAAAACTGAGGATTGCTCCAGAGAGCTAGCCCAGAAGAGGCGGAGAAGGCAGCAGGCTGGTAACGGCAGCCGTGTCCAGCCATGGGCACGTGCGCACACGCTGTGCTGAGTGAAAGGAAACTCCTCATGCTAGTGACCTGCCTGCTGCCTTCCGGCATTCCACTCGGCTCACCTTCAGTCCACGTGCTCTCTCTAGGCACATCCCATACCTGTGGGCCTCGTTTGTGCTCCGTCCCTACCTAGACTTATTTCCTGCCTCACCTCATAGTGACATCCACATGGCTTTACAAGGACACACTCTTTTTTGCTTCATGAGCTCAGTTGACGTTTGAGGCGTGGGCCATGGCTTCTTTCTGTATAGCCCCCACAATGCCTACTGCCATGCTGGGCACGTACTAGGCACTTAACAAATATGCACAAGCCAGAGTTTTGTATCAGGAGGAAGCCAGCACTCTGTAGGTTTGCTCTGTTGCTCTCTCCCTGTAAGGACAGCCAGCAACTGTATGGGTGATCGTTGGAGTGACACAAGAATGACTCCAGTACATTCAGAACCAGGTTTAAAGCACTCTTTGCCTCCGTTTCTCATCGGTATAGGGACTGAATAGCTTGTCGTCTCACAGTAAGCCAGTATTTATCTGCACTCGTGTGTGGCTTTGCAAATGCTAGTGGACTTTTTTCAAAGGTATGCATTTGTGTTTTCCAAGGGCAAGGACTGTATCTCCTCTTTTCTTTCATTTAAAAGATTCCCCATGGCACCTGATAAGAGCCGCATGCACAGTGGGTGCTCGTTAAATTTCACCTATCTCTTCTTCCTTTGAACCTCCACCAGATACACATGTGGTCCTGGGCCCGTGGGTCTTTGCAGAGGACCGATTACACACCGGCCTTGATCTTGAGAAATTTACAGACAAAAAAGGAGTAAACTCTCAGACAATGCAGATCCAGGCCAATAGCAAAGTTGCATAATTAGCCACACACAGTTCAGTATGGGATGTCTATATTCTGAAGCACCATCTACATGAGAGACACAGTGCTGTGGAATGCATTAAGTGCTTAGCCCTGAGCTTTGTGATCTTTTGCAGGTTATTTAGCCTGAGTCTCAATTTCTTCTTCCATAATGTGAGGATAATAAAAATGTCTTTTGTACCTGTTAATAACATTCCTCTCTCCTGCCTGTGTTCCAAGAATTCACTGAGTAAAGAGCTGATAGAAAGTGACAAATAGCCAGGCGTGGTGGCTCTTGCCTGTAATCCCAGCACTTGGGAGGCCAAGGTGGGTGGATCACCTGAGGTCAGGAGTTCAAGACCAGTCTGACCAACATGGAGAAACTCTGCCTCTACTTAAAAATACAAAATTAACTGGGGGTGGTGGTGCATGCCTATAATCCCAGCTACTCGGGAGGTTGAGGCAGGAGAATTGCTTGAACCCAGGAGGCAGAGGTTGCAGTGAGCTGAGATCACACCATTGCACTCCAACCTGGGCAACAAGAGTGAAACTCTGTCTCAAAAAAAAATGACAAAAATATTACCGTTGCTCCTGATAAAGGGCTGACAAGAGGATGTGGATTATGAGCTTCTAATATTGAATCTTAGAATTAGGTAAACATTTCCATGGAGTCACAAGCTAGTTAGACCATAGGCATCTTCTGATGGGGAAGACCCATGTAAACTTAGGTTTTAGACAATGGAAACAAGAGCATTCACTCCTCATCACTCCCAAGGGGAAGGGGCTGAGCCTCAGATTACCATACAGACTTACTAAAGGGATCGTTACTCTTCCTTCCCAGGAAGCGCATGTGAGCAGGCTGAGAGGGACCAGGAGTGGTTTTCCAGCGGTGCTGCCTCCACATAGGAGGAGTGTGGAGAAGATGCCTCAAAGTGAATGGAGGGGGCTTCCTGGACCAGATAGGACTCCACAGATGTGAAGTTTCATATGAATAATTTTATTTTAGAAATAGTGACAGTAGAGTTTGCCATCATTAAAGGAAGTCTTCCAGGGCTTCCACAGTGTTTTTAGAAGTTACCCTCTGCATTTGGAAAAACATAAAAGGCCATGTCTTATTCAGTATTCTGTAATTCAGACCTCTAACTGAGGTGGACCTCTCCCTGCTTTGTCTTTGCTTTTGTGATGCAGAGGGCACTGGCTGTTTCTTAGGAGGTGAAGTAGGGGGTCTGTTGTTGCTGCCTTCTCAAGGCCTGCTGTGTCTCTCTTTTGCAGTGCAAATTGGAGTTCCATGCTTGCTCTACTGGCAAAAGCCTCGCCACCCTCTGTGATGGACCCTGTCCCTGTCTCCCGGAGCCTGAGCCACCAAAGCACAAGGCAGAAAAAAATGGTGAGTGGGGGTCTCTAGAGAATCCCTGAGCCGGGATGAGAGGTCACAGAGGGTTGATGTGGCCGAACTCTGTCCCAGGCACCAGGAACAAACTGGAGAAATGAGCAGACATGACAAGTACTCTAGCTTATTTAGGGACCCCAAACTGAATTGCCTTTAACTACCATTAAAAGGAAGAAGAAGAGCCTTTGAAAATAATCCTGTTAGACCAAGATATCCACTAGGTTCTTTTAGAGGTCATATTGGCTATGGTGTGGGAGTAGAATGTTTTTCAGCATCTAAGACCAGGACCTGCCCTAGGGTACATCTTCGGTACATTCTTTCTTGAACTCTAATATTTCGAATCCTTTGAACTTTTCAAGGCCAAATATCAAAACAGAGACTGCAGAGATGTCACAACAGTGGAGAGAGTTCTCCCCCAAAGTATTTCTTTATTAATATATTCTACTTGTAAGGCAGCACAGAGCCAGGGGACAGATGAAAGAGAATACCTCCCTAGGGGTAGCTGTTTCTCTTCCATGGCTGAGAGGGGAAGGGAAGGTTGGGCTCATTTGGATGTTTTCATGATGGAGAATGTAATGTTGTCCCACTGGTCTCAGCTTCTTTTTAAGCCTTCCTTGGTGAGACCCAAGATAGATGTTTGAATTTGCCTTCTGTGGAATTGGGCTTTCTCAGCTATAGTTGGCTTCTCTCTCTCTCTCTCTCTCTCTCTCTCTCTCTCTGTGTGTGTGTGTGTGTATGCATGCACACTCATGCATATGCTTGTGTTTTCTAAATCTAGGAGTGATTTGTAATGGAGCAGAATGAATGGGGTATGAGTGTTTATCTATTTGCCTCTTTAAAAGCCATGTTGTCTTTTCCAGGGCAAATAGATGAAGATTTCAAATCTAAATGTGATCATGGTTACTTCAGGAATATTTTGTTTAAAGGCTCTTTGGGAGGTATAAGTCAGGATGTAGAAGGAGGTTGTAAACCACGAAACACTGTGATTACAAACAATCTCCAAAGATTATTCTTGATTTCCAGAAAGCTAATCTCATTGCATTTAGGCCTGATTCATTTAGATATATATGCAGTAACAAAAGTTAACTAATATAGGTAAGCCTCTTTGTAGTCTGGTCAGAAAATCTAAAGCCATGTGGTGTTAAGCAACTACAAAGCCCAGAGAATTAACTTCTGTCTAGAGATTTCTTTAAAATCCTTGGAAATTTAAGAAACCTCTCTTATTCCAGGTATATTGTTTATTGTTTTTATTTTTGCTCTTTTATTCTGAGGCTAGGAAACTAAACTAAGAAAGGCATTGACAGCCAGGTGTGGTGGCTCATGCCTGTAATCCCAGCACTTTGGGAGACCGAGGCAGGTGGATAACTAGAGGTCAAAACTTTGAGACTAGCCTGGCAAACATGGCGAAACCCCGTGTCTACCAAAAATACAAAAATTAGCCGGGCATGGTGTTAGGTGCCTGTAATTGCAGCTACTCAGGAGGCTGAGGCAGGAGAATCGCTTGAACTCAAGAGGTGGAGGTTGCAGTGAGCTGAGACCATGCCACTGTACACCAGCCTGGGGGACAGAGCAAGACTCCATCTCAAAAAAAAAAGAAAAAGAAAAAAAAGTCATTGCCACTGTTTTGCCTGTAGCATCTATAAATGGAGGTGAATCCATTTCTCCTTAAGAGAGATGGTCTCCAAGCCTGCCATTATAAGGTAACAATCCAGATTTCTGGGAGGGCCTCATGATTTTCCAAATAACGATCAACCCTTCTTTCTTAATGATGGACTTCGTATGTAAGCAGATGAGATTGACACTCCAGGTGTGGCTCTGACTGTGCCATCTATTTGTTCAATTATTTATAGGTAAAAATGAGAACAGATTCTTCCTGAATCTATACAAGTAACTCCATTGCCATTAAAAGTAAAGAGACTCAGAAAAAGTGTTGTTCCTGAATTGTGAAAGGTCAGTGAGAACAAGATTACCATTTAAAAGTGTTTCTTCACAGCGTTTACAAAAGCACAGACTACTAAGTTAATGGTGAGGGAAAAACAGAACTCCGTCATATCAGAAAATAGAACATTAAAAATAATAAGGACAATATTACAAAACAACTGAAATTCTATTTCCTCATCCATTCCTTCAGTCCAATATAATTATTTTTGCTCCACCAGATCTTGGGTCAACAGTTTGCTTTTATGAACACCATTTGGAAATTATCTAAGAAATACCACCTTGGAAGTCTGCATCAATGAGTCTTACTTGAAGTGTCAGTAGTTCAAACTTGGTACAGTTCTTTCCATGAGGTTCTAAGACTGTCCTTCTTTGTTAAAGACCTCACTTCTAGGCTCTGACGTACAGCAGAGTTTTCATGTAAGCATGAGGGGAAGCAGAAGCTACCTGTTGATGATAGTACTTATGACAGTACCAACAATATCCTAATACAGGAGAAAATAATCACCTTTTAGGGTACAACATTTAACTGTCTAATATAGACTTTTTTTTTTTTTGAGACAAAGTTTTGCTCTGTCACCCATGCTGGGGTTCAGTGTTGCTGTCTTGGCTCACTGCAACCTCTGCCTCCTGGGTTCAAGCAATTCTCCTGCCTCAGCCTTTCTAGTAGCTGGGAGTATAGGCACATGCCACCACACCCAGCTAATTTTTATGTTTTTAGTAGAGATGGGTTTTTGCCATGTTACCCAGGCTGGTCTCAAACTCCTGACCTCAAGCAGTCCTCCCGCCTCGGTCTCCCAAAGTGCTGGGATTACAGGCATGAGCCACTGTGCCTGGCCAAACTATCTAATATGGATTTGATCAGTGTTTTCCCATAGGATAAGAACACATTCGGGGCAGGGAGGGCATTGATAAATCCCCAGAGTCATTCTGTGAAATGAAACACTTAAGTTAATAATGCTTTACCTGGACAAAACTGAGCAAGGTAAGGCTGACCTTTTCCTTTGATTTGACACCTCTTTCCGTGAAGCTTTCACAATAATCTGTGACAGGCAACAAGGGCTGACCTGAGGTAGTGGCAGTTCAAATGAAGAGGAGGGCGTGGGTACAAAGGGGAGAGCAGAGGTAAAATAAAAGGCAACTTTCAGTTGGCAACTTAGCTGCGGGTGTGGAGAGAGGGAGGAGGAAGAAGAGCTGAGCATGCAGTCCACCTCCCCTTACCTGTCAGCAGCCCCTTCCAGAAGCTTCAGGCAGTGGGCATGGTGTCCACAGGCAGTCCCTGCCTCTGAGATACATTATGGCTCTGGACCATGGGAGGAGCGGTCTTACTTCTGTGCCTATTGCAGAAACGAGAGTTTACAGTCTTATAAATGCAGGCCTGTAAAAACTGTGGCAATACACACATGCGCACATGTGCACACACACACACACACATACACACACACACACACACTGTTATGTTGATATTTTATTTTCAACCTTACCTCTGTTTTGAACCTCATTTCATCTGAGGTGAAACATTTATAAAGTCACTTCCAGGTCAGTTCTGTTAATGCAGGGCTGCACCTGAATTCTCAGAAGTGGAGGTGGACTGAGAGCCTACGAGCTGCAGTATTAGTGGGAGGCATTTCCTAGTGTTTTCTGTTTTTTTGGGATCCATCCACCTAGATGGAGTTCTTAACATCTTCAGTTAGGTGAGTGGTGTTCATTCTCACTGCATCTACCGAGAGACCTGTACTCACTTTGTCCACTTAGGTCATGGTGAATCCTCTTTCTTCTCCGTTAGACTCTTCTGGGTTTACTAGTCCTCTCAGTTTCTACTTGGCCCTGTTCAGAGACACAGAAAACCTGAGGAGACCCCTCTGTAGTTTTCTGGCATCAAGAAAGACTGGTGAGGTTGCTGTCTCAAGTCTTCTCTTCACGGATCAGTTCTGTTAGACCAAGATATGCACTGGTTCCTTTTAGAGGTGCCTGGCAGTCGTTTCTACTCAATGCAGAGAAGTTTTATGAGGCTTGCCTCAAATTGACATTCAAGCTGGTAGGCAAACACAGGTCCTCTTTACTGCTGGGGCTCTCCACCTGTCTCGGGTTTCAGAATCACCTCTTTCCAGCCTAGGGTCTGGAACTGGGTGACAGATGGGGAGGATTGTGGGGAGCAGAATCCGTCCCTCACCTGCATGATCTTCTCTCAGGGCTTTACTTCTTGTTGCCCCCCTTTGGTCAACGCTGGATGTCAGCATGGAGGATGTGTGAGGCAGCTCTAACTCGCTCTCTTCCCATCTCCTAGTGTGCTCTGCTTCTCTGCCTCTTCCAGCCTTTGGCCTTTTGCGTTATAACATACCCAGCTCTGGCAAATCAGAGGTCTCTTGTCTCACCTTTAAGTTTCACAAGCTTTTTATTTTCAGAAGGCAAAACCAAGTGGCTATTTCGTTGTTCTCTTTGTTTATCTGGCATCTCTCCCTGGGCATGTCCCCTGAAGAGATGGTGGAAGGTGGGACCATCCTTTAAAATTTCTGAGTATTTCCTACTACACCTCTAAATTACCTCCTGACATTGGACAGGTGACTGCATTGCCCTATTTCTCTCATTGCCATAAAGCCAGTCCAACCTCAGAGTATGAAGCAATGGTTATCCACAAAAACAAAAAGTAAACAAGTAAAGGAAAACATACTTTAAAAGAGGGAGGTGAAATTGAAATCTATGTGTTGAGCCTGGGGTTCGGTGCCTTTTTTTCTGAGTCTTTTTCAGGAAAGCTCTCCTAATTTCTCTTGGTATTTTCTGGGACCCAACAGTCAGCCCAGTCAGCAAAGTCATTTTTTAGCTCTGACCTGAATTCTTCCGCTCCAGGGCATTGCTGATGCTTTTTCTTCAGTCCTCAGTGAAGACCATGAGGAAAGTCTGAGGTGCTGTTTCTTTTTTATTCTTTAGAATGCTTGTAAATCTAAAGAGGGAATAGAGGTCTCAAAAGTGGAGGCTTTAAGGCAGATTTTTCAGCTAGCCCATACTCCACCCCTTCTGAACCTGAGCATCTGCCCACCCTGACCCACCTCCCCTGTTTCAGGGACACAAACCACTCCCTTCCGGCCTGAGTGTAGCAGCCCCATTCCCTGTGCCTGGTCTGAGGAGGGATTTGGAGCTTCCTCTTCCCCGAGGTGAAGGCTTGGCAGAGTTGTAGAATTTCAGATCACGAAGGGTCTCACTTATCACACCATGTTGAGGGGTCCTCTCTGTTCCTCCAGGGTGCCCCAGCTTTCCCCATAGGGACTAGGGGAAGGCCAAATGGATGGGGCCTCAGACCTCCCCCAGAGTGATGCCATTCTTACACTTTACCACCTTAGATTACATTTGTGAGAAGAGTTTGACCACCATTGTTCTTTATTCCATCCCCATTCACCAGAAGAGAACCCTGGAGGCCCACTGAGAAAAGACCCTTGCATGCTGTCAGCTGACAGCTCACCTGACCCCAGGTCGATTGAGTTTCTTCCTATCATGTGTGTGTACATCCTCATTCACAGTCAGCAGTATCTTTAGCCTAAAGATGGTGGCAGGTCTGTACGGTGGGAGTTAAATTTAATGTCTCCTGGGTCTGAAGTCATTTGCCCACATCTTACAGTATTAACCATCAGGCAGAGAATATCACCACACTCCCTAACCAGCAAGGTTTAGAATGGCATCCTACAGACACTCTCCCACCCGCCCCCTCCACTCTGTCTCTAGAAGAGGAAACAGAATAGAACACTCTCCAAGGACAGCTCCTTCTTTTCTTCTGTTGGCACAGATTAGATTAGAAAGGATGTGCCTCCAGCCTAAGAAATTATGGAGAAGGCTGTGGAACTGCTACCGCCATACTGGCCTGACATGAGCTGGGAGGTAGGAGCAGGATGGGGGCAGGTTTGGTGCAGAAGGGGAGGAAAGAGAACTGCAAGTTTTTCCAACAGGGTGTGCTAAAGAGGAAATAACAACTTCCCTCCAGCTGAGCTATTTAGAAGAGTAGGAAAATAGTCTACAGTGATTTTCTTTTCTCAAACAGTGCTTTCAACCCGAGGGCTAGGTTCTGGGGGGGAACCATCTTGGGTTGACAGACGGTTGTCCAATTCCATTACTTATCACAAGTGGAGTTGGAAAAATGTGTATAAAAGGGAAGAGGAGGCGGTGCAAAAGAATGAGATAAGGAGTTCCGCTAGCTGTAATGTCTCAGTGGAAAATTCCTGAAAGAATCCTGCTGCAGAGGCTCCTAGAAAAATGGAGATTTATCTTTGCATCCAGGAAAGAACATTTTTCTTTAATGCCCATTGTGTAAGAGAGTGAAAGCCTTGGGCTTGCAAACTTGCAATTTAAAATCGGTTTATGCTAACCTTTCTGTACCTATTCAACTTCATTTACTTGTCATTCAGTACTACATTCAGGTCAGAAATTAAGCACATAAAGGAATATTTAATTTTCCTTGTTATTCTAAATGTCATGACCTTAAAAAAATGCTTGAGAATTAAATTGGCAACTGCATCAAAGAAGAAAAACTCATTTGTCAGGACTCTGAGGTAACTGCCGACTTTGGCTTTGATCTCAGATTCTTCCTCTTCTGTGAGTTCAGCTCTGGGAAACTGCATGACGGGTTTTCCTGGTCTTCTGAAGTCTATTTGGTAGCAAGTAAGTGGGGAAAGCTAAAGGTGAACAGAGAAAGAAGGATAAGCTGAGGCAAAGGGTTGCTAGGGTTGGAACCAGAGTTCAGTGAATGGGATAGAGGTTTGTGCTAGAAATTAATGGCTTTGATTGTTTGCCTGGGCAGCACTCTTCTCTTGCCCTTACTAATTTTTTTTTTAATTTACAAAATTAACATTCTTTTTTTTTAAACTTTTAGTTTTAAGGGTATAAGTGCAGGTTGGTTCTGTAGACAAATTGCATGTCGTGAGGGTTTGGTGTACAGATTATTTCATCTCCCAGATAATAAGCCTAGTACTCAATAGGTAAATTTTTGATCCTCACCCTCCTGCCACACTCAACCCTCAGGTAGGCCCTGGTGTCTGGTGTTCCCTTCTTTTTGTACTCAGTGTTTAGCTCCCACTTACAAGTATGATGATGAGTGTTTGGTTTTCCGTTCTTGCATTAGTTTGCTTAGGATAATGGCCTCCAGCTCCATTGATGTTGCTGCAAAGGATATGATCTTGCTCTTTTTTATGGCTATGTAGTATTCCATGGTGTATGTGTACCACATGTTATTGTATAGTTTACCACTGATGGGCTTTTAGGTTGATTCCATGTCTTTGCTATTGTGATAGTGCTGCGATGAACATGCATGTCTTTATGGTAGAACAATTTATATTCCTTTGGGTATATACCTGATGATAGGATTGTTGGGTCAAATGGTAGTTCTGTTTTAAATTATTTGAGAAATTGACAAACAGCTTTCCACAGTGGCTGAACTAATTTACATTCCCACCAGCAGTACATAAGTGCTCCCTTTTCTCTGCAGCCTTCCCAGCATCTCTTATTTTTTGACTTTTTAATAATAGCCATTCTGACTCATGTGAGATGGTATCTCATTGTGGTTTTGATATGAGTTTCTCTGATGATTAGCGATTTGAGCATATTTTCACATGCTTCTTGGCTATGTATATGTTTTCTTTTGAAAAATGTTCATGTCCCTTGTTTACTTCTTAATGGGGTTGTTTATTTTTTACTTGTTAATTTAAGTTCCTTATAGATTCTGGCTGTTAGACCTTTGTTAGGTGCATAATTTGCAAATATTTTCTCCCATTCTGTGGGTTGTCTATTTACTCTGTTGATGTCTATTTACTCTCTTCTGTGCAGAAGCTATTTAGTTTAATGAGGTCCCATTAGTCAATTTTTGTTTTTGTTGCAATTGCTTTTGGCATCTTTGTCATAAAATCTTTGCCAAGGTCTATGTCTAGAATGGCATTTCCTAGGTTTTCTTGAAGAGTTTAATAGTTTTAGGTTTTACATTTAAGTCTTTAATCCATCTTCCCAGTTTGGTTAGCTTTTTTTTTTTTTTTTTTTTGCATATGCCTTCAATTATTTTTATATATATATAATTTTTTAAACTTTACTCATCCATAATTGGGATTATATTTTACATAATTTTTTGTTACCTGCCTTTTATATATCATACATATATTTTCATGTATGTACACATAAACCTATCTATGTATGTGTGTATTTACCTATCACCAGCTAACCTTCCTACCTGCTTCCTTGAACTCTAGACTTAAATGTGTAATGACTATTTAGCATTTCTACTTGCATGCCCCTAGGCATTTCAAGCTTAATGTCAAAAATCAAACTCCTAATCTTCCCCCCAAATCTGCTCCTTCATCCTGAAGTGTTTGCTGTTTTAATTAACTACAACTCCATCTTTCCATTTACTGAATAAAAAGCCAAAAACCAAAAAATACCACCATTCTCTTTCTCTTACATGCCACATATAACTCATCAGCAAATCATATTGGCTCCACTTTCAAATACAGTTTCAAATATAACCACTTCTTACCACCTCCAGAGAGGAACCACCCCAGAGGCTTAAGACATCCTTGTCTTGTATTGTAATAGCTTCCTAATTGATCTCCCTGGCCCTTACATTCTTTACTTGCACATGGTAGTCCAACTGATTCTGTAAAATGTAAATCAGATATGTAATCCCCTGTTCAAGATACTCCATCTTGTTAAGATTAAGAGGAAAAGTGAAAGTACTTTCAGTCATCTGCAAGGCTGACATGATCTGGTCCTCTGTTATGTGTCTGTCCCCATCTTTTGCTGCTCTGATCCCTGTGTGCTCAGCTCCAGGCACACAGGTCTCCCTGGGGCCCCTCAAACATGCCCTTCACACCACTGCCTCAGGGCTTAGCACTGACCATTCCCTTGGCCAGGACTCTCTTCCCCACACATCCACAGGTCACTCCATCAACGACCTCTTTAAATCTTTGCACAAATGTCACCTTCTGAGGAACCCTTCCCTGAGAATTTCCTACCTACCTTCTCCTATTTATTTTTCTCCATATCGTTTATCACCTTCTAATACGTTAGTTTGCTTACCTTTTTTGTTCTGTGTCTGTCTTATGCAAGTAGAATGGAAGTTACAAGAAGTCTTTTTGTCTAGATTCTCAATGACTGCCAAATGTCTAATGAATCTGCTCCATTCTTTTTAAAGTGTTTTCCACTGTACATATGTACCATAATATAAAATGTTTAAAATAGTAAACAGTTGATTTATGGCACAAGATAGTCTGTGTAAGGTGCTTAATTTGTGAATTGTGCTAAGCACTTTATACCTATGTGTAATCCCTCTAACAGCCAAATAAGGTTATCTCCTTTGCTGGTGAGAAAATTTGAGATTTGGATCTGTTCAGTACCTTGCCTAAGGCCACACAGATAACAGATGACAAAACAGGGGTTTGAAGCCTTTCCTGGAACTGGTGCTCTTACCCTTACATTATACTGTGTTCTTAACCTAAATTCAATGTCCACTGAAAGGTCAAGCTTCCTTTGAAAAAAGAAAAAAATGCACACCCCACTCTTCCACACATGTGTCCATCCACACATTTTAAGCTAAATTTTCCCGTGCTTTCAGTACTCAGAGAATATGGCCCTTTACTGAGATCACAGCTCTCACTGATGGAATTTTTCCAAAGTGAAAGAATTAATATCCTCACACATTTTCTCCTCTTTTTTTCTCAAGCAGGCTTAGCTCTCTGAAGTTTATCAAAACACTAGCACAGGCTCATTGTTCACCACCGTATTATGCTTCTCTGATAGCCACAAGTTTCCAGCCTAGCTCTTAAAGATAAAAATTCATTTGTAATCTGTCCTGAAGTCGACTGTTCTTCCATTGCGTTGCTATCTATTACTGTGAAAGGAAAAGACAGCATTACAATAAAAAATAAATCGAAATTATCATCAGAAGAAAGTAAGTGGCTTCCACCCCACAAAGCAGGCTGCTTACTGAAATGTTGGTAGGCCCCTTTTCTAGATCCAAGCGGTGTATTGGGAACTAGGCCTTTGACGGGGCAGAGAGCAAAGAAAGGTGTGTGTAATGAGAATCAAATGAGCTCAATTTTAGCTATAAAAATAAAGTTCACAAAATGTAACTTTTATCATCATTTTCATATTGTTGATGATGATTCTCTGTTTGAAAACCCAAATTGGCAATTAGACATAAAGAAAGCAGGAATGTCACTTTGATGATTTAACTTGTGGAATGCATAATGATGCCAGATAATGCTCAGAACCAATAGTTGGTTGAATGTATAGTGATAGATGTTCAGATTGGTTAGAACGGCAACCAGAACACACCCAACTACCCAGATCTCTCCTTATTCCAAAGAGATCAAGGGAAAAGAGGGAGCAGAGAGATGTGTTCAAATCACAAAGAAGTAATTAGGGCAAAACTTTGTGTGTCTCTCCTAGTCCCAGAAAGGTTACATCCAAGGATCTCCTGCATGAAAAGAGGGAGCAGAGTTTTATGGCAAGAGAAGGCAGACCTCCGGACACAGTAGGAGATCTGCTTGTGAATCTTATTATTTCAAGGCTTAGAATGAGCTGAAAGCAGCAATAACTTCAGAACAATTTAGGGAAAGTACTGGGAGGTTGAGGAACAGTGATATTGGGACAGAAGAGACCACAGGGTCTGCAGAATGTGTGATTCCCTGCTTTCATGTTTCCAAGTTGATGTAGTAGCAACTTTTCCTGGAGGCAAGTCCTTTGTACTTGAGTAAATTTTACCGCATAGAAGCATCTTGTATGAACAAACCCAGCCCACCTGTTGTATACCAGTGGGTGGCAGGGGGAAGGTCTCAAGAAGGTGGTTACATGTGCTTGTCTCCTCTCACCCTAGCTGAGAGAGCACCAATTTATTTTGGACTCCTTGGCCTGACTATGCTTAGTCCAAGCTTGACTGTCCTAAATGGCTCTTGTCACCAAGTCATATGTGGAAGTGGAGTGAGGCTGACAACCAAGTAGATCCCCTGGGCTTCACCCAAATGCAGATGTGATCATAGCCCCAGCTTCAGAAATCATATAGACAAGGGATACTGAT
Organism: Cacajao melanocephalus; assembly: GCA_963573385.1. Classification (NCBI taxonomy): domain Eukaryota; kingdom Metazoa; phylum Chordata; class Mammalia; order Primates; family Pitheciidae; genus Cacajao; species Cacajao melanocephalus. The sequence goes on from CAUYLG010039894.1 coordinate 27,794, forward strand.
GGTGTGAAGCCAGATTTAGAAGTTGAATGTTGAAGACCAGAAAATTAGTGCTGGCAAGGGATTTGATTAGATTTCTGATCATATACCTGTGCACCGGCCCAAGAAATACTCCCGAAAATGACTTGCAAAAAACGACTTTAAGTTAAAAAATAAAAGTCCTTTTTTTTCTCTGAGGGCTACTAACTAATCCTATGGAACTACCCCTGAGAACAATTACAGAGGCTTAAGAGGCATAAGTCTCTCTCCCTGTATCTCCCCAAATCTTTGAATTTAGACTATTATGTCCTGAGCCAGGCTAGTCACCAGGGAGTTTTTATGCTCCAGGACAGTAGCTTAGAGTAGACAGCATCATGACCCATTACTCCCTTGACCTGATCTGAACCCAGATCACAGTCTATGGCCTGCTTCCTTTAGGTGGGATACTGCTGGTTCTCCCCAGCCTCCAGGATCTGGTGTCTTTACGTCCCATAAACCCCCTGTCCCCCAGGGTTGGGAGACTGCAACAGTGTCCCCTCACCTACCAGGCTCCTGTCTGTGATTTATACCTGACAGGCTTTCTTCTCCACCAGCGTCTTCAGCTCCAGCTTTTCCCACAGCTTGTTGGCTGCTGTGTGCACCAAGCCCAGGACAGTACATGGCACAGATTAGGCTGACTTCAATCATTTGTGGAATGAAGTAACTGAGGAAATACATAGGGTCTTATTGTTACCCAGGCACGTTTATGTGCTTGAGATTTTGGTGGTCCCAGTCCTTGGATAAGTTGGGTTTTGTAGGTGACTTAGGTCCCAAAGTTGAAGAGGCAGACTTCTCAGCCTGTAAGTACTTGTCTATGGACTTCCCTACGTGGGTCATTCTGGGGTGCAACCTCAGGCTAACTGGTAAGCTGCCGTACATTTCTGGCTTCTCTGCACTGGGAAGATACCATCATCTAAACTGAACTCAGGCAGGTCTATTCTCTTCCTACAGCCTACGTCCCTGACTTGAGAAAAGGGCTCAAGGTACCTCAAGATGCAAATATTTTTGCCTTGATGACAGAAGTGTAGCATCCTGTGTGGTATAGAACATTCTGCTTAGTGTTTCCTTGGGCTTTTGTGAGAGCACAGAGAACATTTATAGCCAGAGGAGGGAGTATCTGGAGATTACGAGCATTTGTTCTTATTTAAGTGAAGAGCTTCTGTTGCAAGAATTATACATAGTTCTGTGTTGTGAAATAGTTGGATTAAAATCTGATTACCACTGTGCCCAAGAAGAAACTTGCCTATTTGGGGAAGGTATAGTGAGTTAAAATAACACAGATCTGTTACTTTGTGTACCTTGCTTCTCAAGACCTCTGAGCTATATTTAAAATTTAAGGCTTAAAGCAATACCCCCAAAGGATTTTTTTCTCCCTAAAATTGAGGGCAGCGGTTGGGTCTGTTGGTAGTGAGTAATGTATCTTCATCCATCCAGCTGGCCATCATTTATTAAATACCTGTTCTGTGCCCAGGTCCTATGCTCTTTCTCCCCTAAGTGGAATAACAAGAACTCTTAGGACCAGATACATCCACAGTGTGTTGCTCATGGGTCTGCATATGGAGCTCACTTATGTCTCAAGGTAATAATTGTGTTGAGCTGAGCTGTTTTCCATGTCTTTATAGAGCAGGGTTTATAAGTCCAGGACTCCAAAGGTTTTTTATTGCTTTCTGAGTACATTTCTATAATTTTGACATACTACCGTTGTAGTCTCTGTGGTCAGGAGAGCAAGGTTTCATTTCATGTGGTTGAGACAAGGAAGCCTATTTAAAAATACGGCTGATTCTATTACATTTTGGACCTTATGTACTGGCATTTTACACTCATTAGACGGTGACCTCCTTGGAAGCAGGGATTATGTCTAATTTATCTTTATGTCCCCAGCATAGGGTCTGCCGAATGTATGGTCACCACTGAGTGTAAATATTAATTTGTAATATATCTGTTATGCATGTAATTAGAGCAATACTTAATAAGTAGCTAGATTAAATTTAGTGTGTTTCTACTTCCTGTCTGTTGTGAGTTGTTTAATATACATATGGTGGAGACTGATCTTCTTGGTTTACTCCAAGACTTCTGATTCAAGTTGGCATCTAAACTCTCTGGGTGGCTTTCCTTGTTGGCTTTCTGTGATAACCACCCTGACTACTTTGCCCTCTGGTGCCCTGTGCACCTGGTTTGTTGCCTCCTTGTCCATGAGCAGCAGCTAAGGGACATCACAGTGTGGCCTTTAGCACATGTGCTGCCTTTGCTTTCTATCTTCTACAGAAAGGCTCCTGTTCCCCTGACCTTCCATGAGCCTAACTCTGTATTCAAGGTTTAGGCAAACTTGTTTGCACTTATCTATTATTTGCCTTCAATTATATATGATGAGGCTTGTTGAGAGGAGTGTGGTGCACTAGAAAATGCATTGCCTGTGGAACCAGGCAGTTGTGAAGTTGATTCTAGCCCCAGAACTTGCTAGCTGTGTGGCTTTGGACAAGCTGCTTCTCTGAGTCTCAGTTTTCTCATCTGTAAAAACAAAGAGGCCTATCTTGAGAGGTTATTATCAGAATGAAACAAATTAATTGAGATAATTATGAAAGTCACTGGTTCTAAAAGGTGCTCAATGAATATCATTTTCCTTCTTTTTTTTTATCGTGTGCACACCCACCCACACGTACACCCCATTAACATGGATCTGCTGTTTGTACAGTTTGACAATACTGGCCTTCCAAAAGACCTCGGAATTCTAGAATTAGTCTTGCAAGCATGTAGCAGACTCTGTTAGTTGTCTAGCCCGTTGCCATTTGATTCTGGTTTTATTTGAGGAAGAATAAGCTCACCTGCATTCTTTCTTTCTCAGTCTCTTCCAGCTGAGGGTGTGGCCCTGTGATTCAGTTCTGGCCCATGAAATGCAAGTAAAGTCTTCTAGAGATTTCTAAGAAAGCTTTTGCTTTTATAACAGGGACAGGCAGAGCTTGTGCTGTGTTTTATCCTTGCAGAGGTGTGAGTGGAGTTGCAGCAGCCCTCTTGTAGCCACAAGATGCCAAGCCTAAGGCTTCACACCCATCCCCCACCCATCAAGGATGACAGAGCAGAAGGCCAGAAAGAACCTGGGACCCCAGTGGCACTGCAGAGTAGCTGAAGCAACACTGTGACTGCCTTTCTTCTGATTTCTTGTGTCACAAAGTAAATCCCCATGAATATATGCCACTGTTAATCACATTTTCTAATGGACATAGAGCACATCCCTTTTAAAGGCAATACTGGTGTGAGGTCAGAAGTTACCAAGGTATCAGGAACAATGGCAACTTGGTATCTAGGGAAGGAGGATACCAGAGACGGCCTCAGGAGCCATCTCTGATTTACTCCAAGACTTCTGATTCAAGTTGGCCTCTAAACTCTCTGGATTGCTTTCCTTGTTGGCTTTCTGTGATAACCATAACTGACTACTTTGCCCTCTGGCGCCCTGTGTACCTTGGTTTGTTGCCTCCTTGTCCATGAGCAGCAGCTAAGGGATATCACAGTGAAGCTCAGAGGTTATGGGATACTCTGTCTCAAGAGCATGCAGTTCCTAGAACTAGCTAAAGGGTTGAGAATGGCCTGGAGTGAGAATAGTTGACTTATGGTTGTAAATCACGTGTTCCTCATCCCTTGTAAAGACTGATAAGGGAGCAGAAAAATTGTTCCGTGGTACCAACCTGCAAGGCATGCTGGACCAGAACACCCTGTGCCTGAGGGAACCACCCAACTGGAGAAGACAGGTATGTGATGGAAGACAGGAGACAAGGCTTATTTAAAATGAGCATTAAAATAACATCAGAATTATGCATATTTATTATAGAACACGTAAAAATACTGCAAAATACAATGAATAAAAATTTTAAAATTACCCAAACTGAATATAATAAAATACTATTTAAAAATCTTTACCATTAGCTTAGTAATACTTAATAATATTCCCATATCATCAATTCTTTTAAAACTTGACTTTTAATGGCTGCATGGTGTTCAGTTCTATAAAACTTCTGTAATTACTGTAGGTAGTCCTTTATTATTGAACATTTAGCTTGTTTAATTTTTAGTTATTATAGATACTGCTTTTATGAACAGCAATGTATATTAATTTTGTGCACATCTTATTTATTTTCATAGGATGCATTTTTAGTAGTAGAATTTCCGGGTAAAATGGTTTGTATACTTTAAGTCTTTTGTTACATACTGGCAGAAATTCTTTCAGAAGAGATGTGTCACAAGTGATGCGTAGGAATGCCTATTCAGAGGACCCCTATCATCTTTGGATACTATAATTTTTAAAGGAATTTTTCCACTTTGTGGGTTAAGAAAAAGGTAGCTTTCTTAGCTGGGATTTGGTTTAACAGTATGTGATTGACACTCCAGCACCCAAATAACAGTAGTTTAAACAAAAGAGGGTCTATTTCATTTTCACATAAAACAAGTCAAGTGGTAGGAAGTCTAGGACTGGTATGAGGCAGCCTCCATCATGAGGGGACCAGGCTCCACTCTTGTTGCTTAAACAAGTCTACCTCACGGTCCAAGATGTCTGCTAGAGCTCCAGCCATTCCAGCTTTAATGCAGTCAGTGAGAAGGATTGAAGAGCAAAGAAGAGCGCTCCTTTCTTTCAAGCAGACCTCTGTGAATTTGGATACAATTCTGCTTTCATCTCAATGACCAACTCAGTCTGAGTACAGTCACATGGTCCTTCCTAGATGCTGGGGAATATAGAGTTTTCAGGCTGAAAGCAGTAAGCCAGCTGAAAACCAGGATTCTTACTACTAGGCAGAAGAATGGATCTTGGGAGACAATTATCTGACTCTGATGCATTTTGATTTCTTCCTTCTTTGATTATCCTGCAGGTTTAAGGTGTGTGTATGTGTTTGTGCATGCTATTTGTAATTATTTTTAAAATGACCCACATTCTCTATGATTTCCCTTTTAGAACGATGATTTTTTTAAATCAGGTGATTCTTTTATATCCTTAATTTGATATGAATTCCTCATATATAGTTCACTTTTCCCCCAATATGTCATTTGTCTTTAACAGTGCTTTCTGATTTGGGGGGTATTATCCAGTCAGGTCCATCATTCTTTTCTTTAAGAATTTCTGGCATTGATGTATGTTTAGAAATCTCTCTCTTACTCTGAGACCAGATAAAATTTCACCTATGTTTTCATTTTGTTCCATCATGGCTTGAATTTTTCATGTTTGATGCATTAAGCCAGTGGCATTCAAACAGGAAGAAATCATTTCTATGGTAAGCTAGCACTCAAAGCTTTCACCAGGCAGTGCCTTTACTCTGTAAGACATGCCCTATTTTCTTTTCTCTGCCATCATACCTCATGTTTTAGAAAGAGTTTTTGAGGCACCCATTCACAGATTGCAACTTGTAGTTGGAAAAGTATTACTAATAATCTAATACTTTTTGGGGTATAATATGAGAACTAAAACTATAGGTTTTTTGTGTGTGTTTTAAATAGCCACTTTAAAAAATGATTTTTACTCAACATCTTTCATCTAACAAGTTACTCTTTTTTTCATGGGTATTCTTATCTATTCTCTCCGATATTCAAAATCATTTTGAAAACCTTAAAGAAGTGATATTTAGATTGGATTTACAAAGCAATTTGAGAAGAATTGATAACTTTAGAGTTAAGTTGTTCCATCTGGAAATGTGGCACATCTCTCTCCAAGCCTTCTTGGAAAACGTCTGCAGTTTTCTTTCAGAATACGGGCGTATTTCTCATTACATTTATGACTAGAGATTCAATGTTTATGATTGCTTTTTGTGAATGAAATCTGTTTTCCATTTTTGTTAAAATGACTCTTTCAAATAGGAAATCTTGATTCTGATAGTTTTTAGTTTATCATTTTGGATTTTCTTTAGAAAATGATATCATCTGCAGATAATGGGCATTTTTATCTTCCTCTCCAAAGTAAATTTTAAGAAACAGTCATTTGTTTACATCTCACTGTTGCTAGTCACTCTGTACCTTATGTATGTTTCCATTTAATAGTCCTGAAAGCCCAGTGATGGGAGGCACTATGATCCCCATTTTTAACACAAGGAAACACACCTTTTAATATTCAGATTCCCCCAAGTCACCAATCTGGAAAATGGCAGAGCCAAGATTTGAACTCAGATTATTCTTACTCTTATACCTGGGCTTTTAAGTACTTAATTCTATTATCTGTATGTATGTTACATTTCCTTTGTGTGTGTGTCTCAATGCTTTGGTTAAAACTTTCAGAATAAAGTGAATAATACTTTGCTAAGAAGCCCCTGGTAAGGTAATTTTCAGTGTTGCTGGGGCATAAATGGGAATCAGGGCTGTGAAGGCCTTTGCACAGGTTGTCCTTCTATGATTGGTCTTGTGAACTCCTGGTGCATCACTTAGAACTCTCCTTACTTTCCTGGCTTGGTCAATTCTTGGTCATTCTTCATGCTTAGAACACTGTGTTCCCCTTCTGTTCAGCAACTGGTGTCCAATAAAGCTCAACTATGTCCCAAAGTCATTACTTTAATGTTTATTTTTTCACATGAAGTCTTTTAGAAAATTTTTACATTTATAGAAATATTGCAAAGATAGTAGAGAGAATCCTAGATTCCCTGCATCGATTTTTCTCTGTTATTAACATCTTACATTGGCATGATACATTTGTCACAATAAACAAACAAACATCAATACATTATAATCAACTAAAGTCCTTATTTTAATTCCTACTTCCTTAGGTTTTACCTAATTTCCTTTCTTTGTTTCAGGATCTCATCCAGGATACCGCATTTAGTCATCATGTCTTCTTAGACTTTTCTAATATTTTCCTTGTATTTGATGACCTTGAAAGTTTTGAGTACTGGTCAGCTATTTTCTAAAACGTCCCTCAATTAGGATTTGTTTCATGTTGGTCTAATGATGAAAGTGAGGTTATGGGTTTGGAGAAGAACCCCCAAGATCCACAGAGGAATCAGCACAAGTGTCATTGTCGTCCTGTGAAGTCAAGCGTACATGCTTTATCTATATGCCTTATCACTGTTGATGCAAACCTTGATCACCTGGCTGAGGTAGTGTTTGTCAGGCTTCTCTACTACAAGGGTATTCATTTTACTCCATTTCTATACCACACTCTTTGGAAGAAGTTGCTATGCACAGTCCACACTTAAGGAGTAAGTATTTAATGTTCCATCTTCTTATGTAGATGCTTCAGGGTGGAGTGTCTACGTAAATTATTTGAAATGTTTTTGCATGAGAGATTTATCTCTTTTACCACATTTATTTATTTCTTAAGGCATGTATTAATATTTATATAAATGTGGACTCATGGATATATATTTTGTACTTGAGGTTATAATCCATTACTAACTATTGAATTAATCCAGTATTAATATTTTACGTTTCAAATTGTTCCGTCTTTGGCCATGTGGCACTCTTTCTGTTGGTCTTGTGTCCTTTTGACATACCCTCACTGTGGTTTATTTTATTTACCTACTCTTGAACACTTCTTTAATTTCTGGCACTATAAAATATTCCAGGCTCATCTTGTATATTTCATATCCCAGCCATAGAATCAGCTACTTCCACAATCAGACCTAGTTCTTTTTATTGCAGAATGGAATTGGAAACCAAGATCCCAGCACTCAGTGTGCTCACTACTTCTGGAATGCTGTTGCTGCTCTGCACTCTCATTTGACAAAGCATGGGACTATATATGTGTATACTAATCCGTGTGTGTGTGTGTGTGTGTGTGTGCATGCGAGTGTATGTATGTATGTATATACATGTATGTACATACATTTATAAATTATTCTATGTGTATCCATATGTATTAAGCTAAATACAAGTTTATGCTAATGTATCCAACTCATTATCGTATGGATCGTTACAGCTTCCTCCCATTGCTTATCTGTAATTTTCCACTCTAACAATAGGAAACTTGGCTATAACCATCCACCATCCATTTACGTAATTCTTCAATTTCGGTATCAAAATTATTAACCCCTATTTCCATGAGAAACAACTTTATCAACTATAGTGTTTATGTATAATCTGTTTGCTTATAATCTCCACTCATTTCCAAAGCTATACAGGTGAGCACCTTTATAATACATTTAGATTATTGTGTCACATTCTGCATTGCATCCTAAGATCCCCTAGCCTCCTAAATGATTTTTTTTAAATTTGCATACATTAAGGTTCACTTTGTGCTGTAAAGTTCTGTAGGTACTTGCTAATTCATAATGTCGTATATCTGCCCTTATTGTATCATAACGAATAGTTTTATCACTCTAAAAATATTCTTTGTGCCTCATCTTTTCTACTACTTCTCTTTCCCTACCTCAAAACCCTGGGAACCACTAATCTGTTTACCGTCTGTACATTTTTACTTTTTCCAGAATGTCATATAAATGGAACTGTGCTTTACATAGCCTTTTTATACTGGCTTCTTTCACTTTGCAATATTCATTTAAGATTTTTCTAGGTCTTTTTGTAGTTTGGTAGCTAATTTATTTTTATCACTGAATAGTATTCCATTGTATGGATGTTTCATAGTTTGTTTATCTATTTACATATTGAAGAGCATCTTGGTTGCTTCCAGTTTTGGTGATTATGAATAAAGCTGATATAAACATTTGAGTTCAACTTTTTGTGTTGCCATAATTTTTCAAATCAGTTGGGTAAATACTTAGGAGTGCTATTGCTAACTTGTATATAAGATATTTAGTTTTATAAGAAATGGAAAAACTGTCTTGCAAAGTGGCTGTACCATTTTGCATTTCCAGCAGTAATAAATGAACGTTTCTGTTGCTTTGCATCATTGTCAGCAATTGGTATTGTCAGTTGTTTTGGATTTTAGACACTATAATAGGCATGTGGTGGTATGGTATTATTGTTTTAATTTGCATTTCCCTATGGAAAATGATGTTCATAAGCTTTTCATATGGTTATTTTGTATCATATGTGGTAAAATGTTTGTTCCCATGTTTTGTATATTTTTAAAATTGGGCTGTTTATGCTCTTGTTGAATTTTAAGAGCATTTGTATTTTGGATACAAGTCTTTTATAAGCTGTGTGTTTTGCAGATATTTTTGTTGAGGCTGTGGCTTTTTTTTTTTTTTTTTTTTTGGTTCTCTTAACAGTGTCATCCACAGAATATAAGTTTTTAATTTTAATAAAGTCCAACTTATTTTTTTTCTTTTGTAGGTTGTGATTGGTTCACCACCAAACTCAAGATCATCTAGATTTTTCCTCATGTTTTCTTCTGGATGTTTTATAGTTTAGTAATTTACAGTTAGACCTATCATCCATTTTGAGTTAATTTTTGTGTAGGTTAGAAGGTCTCTGACTAGGTCCATTCTTTTGCATTGAGTTTCCAGTTATTCCAATATCATTTATTGAAAAGACGATCCTTTCCTTGCCTTTGTGCCTTTTAAAAAAAACCAGTTGGCTATATCTCAGTCCTTTATTCCGTTCCATTTATCTGGTGTTTTTTTTCCCACAAGCATGCTGTCTTTATTAATCACAGCCTTTATAGTAGTCATGAAATCTGGTAATGTGAGACCTCACGCTTTGTTTCTTTTCTTCCTTATTATAATGCTCTTTTTATAAAATGTAATTTAAAAATTTTTTTAAAGAAATATGTCTGGTTCCCAGCCTTTTTGCCTGATACATGTACATTGTCTGGGCAATCCAGTGGTTGGCCAAGCACACAGTAGGCCCTCCTTTATCACTTGCTGACTGCTTAGAAGGACAATAGGAACAATTCCCTTAGCCAATGAGTCCAGCAGGTGGTTGGGCATGGCCATCTTGATGGGCCATTATGCCTCAGCATCTCTTATGGGGTGACAGATACTTGTGGTTCCCAAAAGGAAACTGATTCTTAGTGCTGATGATTAATACAGAGAGATGCAAAACTGATTGTTCTTAACAAAAAAAAAAGAGGGATTTAGGATGAACTGATGCTCATAGTTGAATGGGAATTAGAGCATCAAACATACTATACAGAAACAAAAGAAGCAGTTTATGCAATAGATTTAGCTAAGGCGTCAGCTGATGCAGAAACTTCCTCTGGTCACTTTTATGGTCTGGTGTCATACGGCAGATTGGATATTGCTCAATGTCTCAGGCAGTATTTGTCCCTTATGTATTATGTGGGTCTATATTTGCAGAACGTTTTTTTCCATCTGTCTTCCCTTGCTCCCAGATATGCTTGGAGATTGTCTCCAGCATTTGTCTCCTCTCTGTAAGGTCTTTGCATGCTTTGTGATGAATTTCTAGTCACAGTGCAGTGCTAGGGCAAAGAGACATATGCCCAGTGTGGATTGGTAGCAGATGGTGCTTATCAGAATGCACTGAACAGTAATCCAAGCTCTCATGAAGTGCTAGCTTGCTGTTAACACCATTCTTCCCACCTCTTTGGATTGCTGGGTGGGCCCACTTCAGCTGGAAGCCAATCCATACTGATGGTCCTTTTTGCTCCAGGCAGACAGCCTGGTCTCTGCTGGCATCACCACCTAGTGGGCACTGGGAAGCTGCTGGACACAGCCAGAGCAGGGAAACAAGTGCAGGAGGAAAAACAGAAGCCTAAGTGAAAATCTGGCTGTGCATGACAGCTCCACACTAACCTTCAGAGAAGCTCTCCTGGGAGGTAGCCTTGGCAGACTCCAGCCAGCAGCTAGTTTTATTCTTCAAAGTATGGGAGCAATAAATGTGTTGCCTGCAGGGATATTTGGTCCTAATCTAACGGGAGGAAAGCTACCATGGAGGGAAGCTGTTGTTCAGGTGGAGAGCCAGGCACCTGTATACCTGTGAATACCCAGCATTGCCCTGGGTGCATAGAAGCTTCCCTTTGATGAGGCTGCTCTGTTCTTCTCTTTCAGGACCTGCCGAATGTGGTGGCTTAGTAGAAGCTACCGGCAGCCATGTGTTTATAGGCTAAATCATACATAGGGCTCTGATGCCAGAGCTGCGCCTCCCTTTAGGCCATCGTTAGCAAAGCCTTTCCTGCTGATGGTGTGGGCCCTGCCCATGGGGCTGTGGGACCTGTTGCATGGATGAGCTGGTTTGTAGGAGAGCCAGAGAGGTGGCAGGTAGCAGGTGATGGCTTGTAATCTGAATTTGCATCTTCCGACTTGAGTTTTTTGCAAAGGCCAGCATACAGGGTGAGATAAGGAAAAGTAGTATAGTAACTGAAATTCAAGTACTCAATTGATCCTTAGCATGAACATGGTCATTGAGGTCCTCAAGGATCAAAATCCATAATTTATTTTGTCTGCACCTGCCTCAAGTTTACCTCTGTTCTCCTAGGGCTTCGGGTATAGGCAGAATTGTTGCAAAAAAATAATGTGTGGCAGGCAGAAAGGCAGAATGATAAAAGGTCTTCCTTCTAGATTCAGAATCTACTAGGTAAATCACTTTTAGCAAATTCTTTACCTGTTAAATTGATGCCTTCATTGGAGGAATGGAGATAAGAATAACATTACTGCCCAGTGGAGCTGTTTTGAGGTTTTAGTAAAATGATCAAAGTAAAGCACTTGGAATGGGACTCAGGTTATAATAAGTGACATTATTACTACCACCACCACCACCTGTTGAGATTTACTCAAAGTGGTTGGCAAAATATTAAGGGAAATATTAGGAAAGTTATAAGATACAGTCTCAAACCTTTTGGAAGGTGGAAAGGTTTTTAATAATAGGACAGGCTGAAGGCATCCAGTTCTTACCTTAGAGCATTAGGTCTTAGGGTAAAGATCAGGGATAATAAAAGCTTCCCCAGTTAAGTCTGTTTACCTTACATTCCTTTGTCTCTGCTCTAACTACTTGTTTACTCATGTAAACTTCATGTCAGATAGGCTTCTTTGGGGGAGGTTGAAGGGAGATTACTCATTAATAGTGTTTGTTCTAGGCCCCAGAACCAAAGCTTTTATCATTTGTAAAACCACTCTTTTAACCAAGTTAATTATCCACAGGCATGTTGACTTAGAACTTCTGTTATTAATTCTATACTGAATAAAAGTGAGGAAGAACCGCTAGGGAGAGGTCAGGTGGTTGCAGTCGCCCTCTGAGAGCAGCGGACCCCCTCCCTAGCCCACTCATTCACTGTACGCAGTGTGTGAGTGTATTTTATTCATCTGTTGCAGAGTCAGGGTTTGCAGGACAGGCCCCTGCAAGTAGTGATTGACGTCTCAGGTGGTGACCCCGATGTGATGAACGTCTCACAACCACCATCATCATCTACACTGTACTAACAATAGGAAGGTCCATGTAACAACATTCTTTCCACCCTCTGTCATCAGCTCTTGGCATTAAGTAAAAATCAGAAAACCTTTTTTGGTTCCTCCTATATGCTGGACATATAGTAGGGCATACTGAAGGACACAGACATGCAGACACAGTTTCTGCTCTCATAGAGCTTAGACTTTCTAGGGGTGAAACTTGATAAATTAATTAAATTTCATTAATAAATTAAAATAAGCAATGCAATTTGTGATTATTAATTGCTTGGAAAACCAAAGTAATAGTATCCATCTAACTGCAAACAGCCCTGACCCATAAGGTCTTTCCTTGGCTCATGTCATTGTCAATCTGTGACACAAAAGTATATTTCTACAAAAAGTGAGGAGAGCCAGAGAGGACAGGGAAGTAGATTACAGCCACTGCAAATCTCCTCACCGATTTTCTTGTTGTTGTCTTGGCATTAAGTAGTTATTCCCTCTGCCCTTCCCTGTCTTCTTCCTTTTCTGTCTCTGAAATCCCTCCATTTCATCCCTCTCTTCACTTTCAAACAATCAGTCAGTGGAAGGCTTGGCACTTAAAATATTTCTGCAGGAGGAAGAGGTAAGGGGCCAAAGATGGTCTATTGGGATCTTCATCCCTTCCCAGGCCTGGTTCTGGGCATTGTCAGGTATCTGCTCCTTTCCTGCCAGATGCCAGCATCCTGTATCCAAGGAAGCTTCACTGGGGTGAAGGCATAGAGGGAGTACTCAGAGGTCTGGTTTCCTCAAAGACAGAATTGTTTGACATCCAGTAAGGTCTTTCATGAGTCCCAGAGTTCGGTGACAAAAGTGTGGATCTACATAGCTTCTTAAACTGTCTTGCCCTCTATGTCAGAATGGGAGAGGAATCATTCAGTGGCATTTCTTTCTACAACCCATGAGGCTTTTGCCCCCTGTTCCCCCACAACAGGCCCACAGGAGAGATAGCTCCACCCTCAGGCAAGAGCATACGTCTTAACCCCTCTCTTGCAGTTAGGTGGAAAAGTTTGCCGTTCCCTGATACCTAGATTCCCAAAGGCATTTTTCTATTCTATGACAAATCTGATATGGCCTCTGCCACCAACTCCCATTTATGTGATCATTAAAATATGTAAATAAGCTACTGGCTGCATTCCACCCATGTGAATGAGACCAGCATCCCTGTGTCGCCTCTCCCTGCTCCGCTGTGCCGCAGCCTCAAACATCTGGGGTTGGCAACTGGAGTTTATGAAACTTCATGTCTAGGTCTGTTACTCCCAATGCATATTTACATATCAGGAAACTTTTTTAGGTTAGGGACTCCCAGGAGTGCAAGGAGTACAGCCCACCCACCCCAGATAAATCTGCAAGTGAGGCTAAGGGACTATGTGTATGCTGATCTTGCTCCTCTCTGATCTTAGTTGGAGAGGACAGTGGGTGATTATATACTTTCTTATCCTAAACCACTTAGATATTGAGTATTTATTATAGCAGCTGCTGTTACCTTAACAAAATACAAAATGAATTCAAAGAGTGTCTGTTGAGCACTTGCTATGAGACAAGTGTACTAAAAGCTGGGAGCCTAACAAGGACTGCAGAGGAAGGTTTGCTGTCATGGAGCTAGAATTCCAGGGCACAACTGAATTCATCTGTCTGGTATGTGTGGCACACATGTGTTCTGTCCATCATAGGCTAGTCACAAGGGGATGAGGGCTACATTGCTATGCACCTCCATTTCCCAGTACCTACTCCCATCTAGTAAGATCTCTGTTTAGCATCTAGTAAGTGCTTGAAAATACTGTTGATGATGCCTTGACTGGATCAGAGGCTCCTCCTCCTGGTTCCTGGGGAGGCATGGGCTCCTGTCTTTCTTCCTAAGTAGGGGAGAAGGATGCCTTGGATTCGAGTACGCAGAATATACTGTCTGAAATTAGCTTTATTTTTTCATTGTCTCATAGAAAAAGGAGCTTAAGCTCAATTGCCACTATCGGAGTCAGAGCACCTGCTGGTTCTAGCGCTGCCTCCATTAGCGTGCAGCCTCCCTCTCTCCCAGGGCTGCCAGGCTGGTAATCCAAGAGGGAAATGACTTCTGGTTGGAGGGTGGATGGACTCATTGTTGCTAACTGCTCACCGTGTCTATCACTGTCTCACCTTTCCTTCTGAGGAGAGAAATCAATAGCATTTTAAATGTCTTGCTAAGTAAGTGTTTATGAAGCAAGTTCCCAAGGGCTTAGCCTGGGGACAGTGCTCAGGGCAGCAGGAACTGCCTGGAGCAGGAAAAGCCTCAGAGGTAGAGGGGCCTCCCTCCCACCACATTCTGGCTTTACTGTCCTGTAAAGTGACAACCTTAGTGCCTGAGCTCTTTGAGCTGCCAAAAGAGTCGGCATGCTTTTGAGGGTGTGAGAGAATGGCAGTCACTCCTTCATTCATTTACCCATTTATTCCATGACACAAATTCTGAGCACTGTGTTCAGTGCTGGGCATGCCATTCCTGCCCTCAGAGAGCTTCCTGTCTGCAGGGTAGATAAACACACAGGTTTATAGTTTTGTACTGTAGAACATGAAAGAAGGAAAGGAGAGAGAACTTAGGGAGGAGGACACAGGGGCAGATGGGATAGTCAGAGAGGACTTCCTGGATGGCAGAGAGGGAAGTCTTCATATGTCTTGGCATTGACTACTACTTACCTGCAGACTTTCTCTAAGAGCTACTGACTGTGGGAAAAAAAGATGGTCAGGGGATGGACAAGGCAGAGAAATCCAGAACTGTGTGATCCACCCTCCTGCTCAGAGTTACTGGATGGATAAGGGTTAATTAGAAAAAGAATTGATGTTTGCCAGAGCTGGTACCCAGTGGGTATTAGCTTCTTTCCTCTTCAAGAAAACAGATGCATTACCCTTTAAGCCCCCACCCTTGAGTGTTGCTCAGCCCTTTTTTGCTGTCAGGGACACATGATTTCCTATGCAAGCCCAGCTCTCTCCAACCTCCCCTGTGGTTGTTCTCAGGATACCTCCCCCTTTCTGCCAGTCTCCTCACTCTCATCCTCCACGAGGGCAGCTCCATCTCTGCCTGATTCCCTAGTTAATCCCCAGCATAGAGCACCGGGCTGACACACAGAAGGAGTCTAAGCAGAGAGACAATGCAGCCTTCTCCCATCCTGGCATTGGTCTCTATTTTCCCCACTGCTCTTGTTCAGCTTAGCCAAAAGAGAAGGTGAGTTGAGTAGTCTCCTGGGCACTGTGGGGTGAGGTCTTCCTAGCAGACACATGTTCCCCACCACACCCCCAGCTTGGGTTAGGCACAGTCCCAGCAAAGCCTGGCTATGATTCATTCTTGTGGCAAGCAAGGGCAGCCCCACCCTGAGGGATAGTCTGGTAGACAGGCCATTCTTGAAGAGCAGCAGCCAGCAGTCCCAGGTGAGCATTCTCCCGGGTTATGGCTTGCGCCTCCTCCTCTCCCTTCCTAACTCACCCTTTTCCAGCTTTGCTATCCTTCTTTCCATCTACCCTTCCTTTGGAAAAACAGCCACCTTGTAGAGAGGTACTGTGTCTGTGCCTTTGCCTTACAAATGGGAGTCTCTGCCTGGAAATGGCTTCCTAAAAGCAGTGGAGACCCTCTTTCTTCCCCAGGGGTTCTGTGATTCAGACTGACAGCTGCCATCGGCTGGGGGAGCCGCAGGGGCTGACAGCCACCACTCTGGTCCTGATATGGCTGGCTGTGCTCCTCGGCTGCCTGCTTCCCTCTCTCCTCCTTCAGGCAGAGGGAGAGAAAAAAGAAGTTGCAGCAGAGACACCTGCAGAACTAGCACTAATTTGGCCTATTTAAATTCAGATGCTAACTTGTGGCAGTCCTGTGAACGCCAGGCTCAGGGCCTGAGGAGTTGCTTGTGGTCTCATTCATAAGGAAGGCGTGCATCTGAGGGAAGGACTCAGCCACAGCAAACCCCAGCAGTGGAACCCATTCTGGAGGCAGCCAGTGCCCACTCCCGCCCCCACCAAGGCTGGCCAGGCCTATACCTGGACCCCTCTGGACCACCTGCATGTGCCCTTTTGTGATCTCCAATTTTCCTCTTGGACACCCTTTGTCAGTTGGAAAAGGCAGCTGCTGTCATCCGTGCCACTGTCTACACCATCCTGGCCCCGATGCCACATCCACTTGCCCTATCTCAACTGTTGAGCTGTCATCACCACATGGCTCATCTTTGGACTGAATATTCCCTTAACCACAACCTCATAGTTCACTCTGGAGCCCCGCAGACCTAGGTTTCATTCCTAGTTCCGCTGTCTCCTAGCTTTGTGATGGACAAATCATTTAACCTCTCTGAGACAACCCAGGTTCTCTCTGCCATAAAACAGGCTTATTGATAATGCTGAGCCCATGGCGTGTGACAAAGCCAGGAGACGACGTCTGTGAAATATTTTATATAGGGCTTGGAATACAGTGAGTACACCGTCATGCCATCTGCCATCACCGCAGCTATGGGTGCAAGGGGTTCTCACCACCACCAGCTGCCTGTGGGGATTTAGAGCTCTGCCTCGGAGAATGCCATCTCTTGGCTCACTGTAGGGGTATTGTGAGCTGCATGAGGTCATCTTGGTGAAGTGTCTCCAACAAGTGTGGTACCTGGTAAGACCCCACCAATAATCTCTGTAAGTGGTGGAGATTGCCCCGTCGGCACTGTACACTGTACTCACGCAGCATTCTTCATGCTCTGTTGAAAGGTTTGGTTTCATGTGTCTCTCTCCATAGGTCAAGAGCTTCTTGAGGGCAGGAACTTACTGCATGGTAGACCCTGAGGAGCCTGTCCTCCAGTGCAGCTCTAGACCTTCCCCTCTTTCCATCCCCAGCCTTGACTTGGCTGCACTGAGGCTGTGAGGGCTGATTTCTTTGCCTCTCTTCTTCTCAGTAACAGGAAGAATCCCAAAAGCCTGGTGAACCGGCTTCCTCTTTCCTGTTGTCCCTTCTTCTCTGCCTGTTCCATCCTTAGCCTTCAAATCCATTAGGGGCTCCCCTATCTTGAACACCTCAATTGCGGCACATGACAATTGGAGTCCAAGCCATTGACCTGCTGGTTATTTGACAGGGACTTCCTGAGTGCCTACTTGAGGTCAGCCACTGTGCTACAAGGTAGAGTGAAATGGTGAAATGGTTCTGCTTTCATGGAGCTTGAAGTCTAGTGGGAGAGATGGACTGTGATGATACAATTCTAAAACAGCGTGTAATTAGGAATATGCTAAATGTGTTAAGAGAAGCCCCGGTGGGGAGCAGTGGCTCATGCCTGTAATCTCAGCACTTTGGGAGGCCAAAGTGAGAGGATCCCTTGAAGCCAAGAGTTCAAGACCAGCCTGGGCAACAATGCAAGACCCTCAGCTCTGCAAAAAATTAAAAATAAATGAAAATTAAAAACAACAGAGAGAAGCCCTGAAGAACAAGTACAAGGTGCCGTGAAAGAGAAGAGTGGTTGAACTTGACCTCCTTTGGGTGGGGGGCAGGAAGAAGGGCTCCCATTAGGAAATGACAACTGATCTGAGGCTGGAAGGATTCATAGGTGTGAATGAGGTGAGGGAGAGGGATAGACAGAGCTACCTGTGGGCAGACCCTTTCATACATTTGAGTGGCTTTTAGATAGCTTGCAAGGTGAGTCCTGGGGACAGGGAAGGATGGATTCAACATACAGGAAGAGCAGGGAGGAAACAGCCCTGCATTTCTCTGGGAGCTGGGCTTCACAGAGGAAGGGCATTTCAATAGAAAGGAAGGAAGGAATAGGGGTTCACTAGAGAGGCAGGCATGTCAGCAAATGCAAAGGCATGCAGACTGGAAGGCACATAGCATGTTCAGAGACCAGTGTCCTCTCCTGTGGAGTTCAGCCCTGACTGACACTGTGGCTCCATAGCGTCCTGGCTTCCGTGGCTTCCCCACCCTGCAAGCTGTAGCACACCAGGACTCCAGGCTCTTCTGCAGATCGCCAGCTGCTCCATCCTCCTGCCTCACCCAGGCTTTCAGCTGCCTCGAGGGAGTTCATCTTCCTTGAGCCACCCTGGGCCCACATTCAGCCACATCATAGCTGAGCTGAGCTTACTTCTTGTCCTGGCAGCAGCCCTGCCTAGCGGGCCCCTAGACCTGCCTGTCTGCCCATCCCCAGCCTTTTAGTGGGTCCACTTCCTCCTGACTTGGCTGCACTGAGGCTGTGAGGGCCGAGTTCTTTGCATCTCTTCAGGAATAATAGGAAGAATCCCAAAAGCCTGGTGAACCGGCTTCCTCTTGCCTGTTGCCCCTCCTTCTCTGCCTGTCCCATTCTCAGCCTTCAGACCCATCAGGTCTCCCCTATCTTGAACACCTCGTCACCACCATGCTTCTGAGTTCGTTGTGCAGAACATACCGAGTGCCTCCCTTTTCTCCACACCTGCCCCCGCCACAGCAACCCTGATGGCTAAATCCTCAGCTACTTTCTCTCTGTAGATTTTGGGGATGTTGACCACCTCCTTCCTTCTGTACTCTTCTCCTTTTACCTCAGCTGATTGCTGGCCTTCCTCACCCTTAGCTTTCTCGTGAGTACTTCCATCTTCCACGTTGCAGGAGCCTACACTTCTATTCACTTACGCTCCTTCGTGCCTTTTGCTGGCACCATCATCTCTCAGCTTCCCCGCTGCAGTGCCTGCTCATGGGCGTTTTTTTTGTTCTTTTCTCCTTCCCACTTCGTTGTTCCTCAACCCCAAGTTAATCTTTTAAAATCGTGACTTATGGAACAGTCATACTTTTTCTTTTCGTATAACCAGGCTCATTCACTCATTGTCTCCTGAACACGATTAGACCTTTGCTTATGCTGTTCCCAAGCCTGAGAATCTTCTGTTCTTTGTCAACCCGTGAACCCATGCCAACCTACTGGGATTTCCCCTCTGGGATGAGACACATTTGTTTGTTTGTTTGTGAGGAGGATCTTTCTCATTGGTACTCACAGTGAGTCAGCAAACATGTACTGAGCTCCTAACATGTATCTTGCTGTTTAGAAGTTTCTAGTGGTTTTGAGGAGATGGACAGATGTAAAGAATGCCAAAAAAGAAATGGCATTCCTGGCTGGAGAATATATATTTCTTTTTATTAACTATTACATGTTGTGTATACATATACACACATATATGTACACACACATATGTATGTGTGTGTATGTATATCATAAACTCCTCTTTGATAGGCTCCCCACAAGCTAGGCCTGTGTGTACACCAGACGTTTGTTAATCATTCTTGCCACCGTCATTTTCACCACCCACTTCATTCTTGATTATGATAAAAAGAGTTTTGCTGAGATAAAGCTTAGGCTTTGAGAACTTGCATTAATTCCCTGGATAGTGCCTACCCTTAAAAATTAAGGTCTGCTAATTTCTGATAGTGGCTCAGTGCAGGCTATGAGTGTTTTGTATTTGTTAGAAAGAATGTGTTAAAACTGAATCTCTTTGAAATGAGACCCAAAACATGGCCTGTCTTGCTGTAGTGATGCCATGTATAATTTACAAGGAAGAATGTGCTTTCATAATTCTGGGGGAAAGCACTTACAAAACAAAACTCTTTATTACTGTACATATTATGATTTTTAAAACTCTTTGGGAAGAATTAGAATTATAAACATATAGTAGCTGCTTAGGTTTTCCCACTGGGGGATATTTACATCTACAGAAATGGCATAATTACATTTTCTGTTTTTGAAGTCAGCTGGGTTATGTTAACTCTGAGAAATTCAGCATGGGAGCCAGTGAATTTTGGAAACTGACACTGGTTGAGGGCAGACCTAGCTTTACTTTAATGGAAAGAATTCTGCTTCTGAAATGAGGGACCTGGGTGTGAGGTGGTATTTAATAAGGAGAAAGCATTGGACGTATTGTTTCTTCTCTTTCCGAGTTAGGGATACTGTGGGGAATAAAACGAGTTAGGAAATGTTACACAGTCCCATATAAATATGAGGAGGTTATTGTCAGTTTTATTTTTGAGACTTAAATGCTATTTAAAAAAATTGTAAAATATGTATTACTGAACATGTGGGAAATATTACTTTAATGTAGAGAAAAGAAGAAAAATACAGAAAATATGGATTTTTAAAACAAAACAAGAATGATTTTATAGGTAGTGCCTTGGAACCTACTTTCCCAACTTTAAGGCAAGTCACAAACTC
This sequence comes from Cacajao melanocephalus, assembly GCA_963573385.1. Classification (NCBI taxonomy): domain Eukaryota; kingdom Metazoa; phylum Chordata; class Mammalia; order Primates; family Pitheciidae; genus Cacajao; species Cacajao melanocephalus. Next base: position 48,198 of record CAUYLG010039894.1, read on the forward strand.
CCCTCAAATGATTTGAGGAATTGATTTTAAAGGGCTGCATAGCATTCTGTAATAGGATGTATTTAACCAGTTCCTAGGCTTAAGTTGACTTTTTTTTTTTTTTTCGCTATTCAGAATAATTTGTTAGCATTATTATAGATAGGATAAATGGCGAAAATGAAATTACTCATCAAAGGTATAGATAACTCTAGGTGTTTCGATCCATCCACACTACCAACTTATCTGCCCAGAAATACCATACCAACTTACACCCCCACATTCTGGTCATTTGCCAACATCTTTTCTAATCCTGAGTTGTTAGTTTAAAAGACAGAATTTTTTAAGGGTTTCTTAGTTGCTAGACGTCCTCCAAAAATCAATTCCTGTTTTCATTTGTATTGCTTTGATTACTCGTGAGGCTGAACGTTTTTTCTTTGTTGTTTGGCAAGCTGTAGTTCTTCCTCTGTAAGTTGCCATTTGTGTCCTTTGTACTTAGAGGCCTTGTTCAACACCTCTGCTCTTGCATCGAATTGCCATGGCATAGTCACTAATGGTTCATTAAGCTGTGTTATGTCCTCTTGGATCAGACCTTTAAACTGTTCATTTGTCCAAAAATAAATGTTTGTTGGATAAATGCTAAATGAATCATAATGCAGTAACTTGGATGGCCATAGGGCCAAGAGCTAATGGCTGTTATCCCCAGGAGCGGCAGGACATGGCTTTATCCATCACTCTACCCAATATATTTTTTAAGTATGCTAGGCTGTGTACTAGGCCTTAGTTCCTGCTCTCAAGAATGTTTGTCTAGAGAGTTTATTTATTTTTATTTTTGAGATGGAGTCTCGCTCTGTCACCCAGGCTGCAGTGCAGAGGCGCAATTTCGGCTCACTGCAACCTCCGCCTCCCCGGTTCAAGCAATTCTTCTGCCTCAGCCTCCCAAGTAGCTGGGACTAGAGGCACGTGCCACCATGCCCAGCTAATTCTTGTATTTTTAGTAGAGATGGGGTTTCACTATATTGGCCAGGCTAGTCTCAAACTCCTGAGCTTGTGATCCGCCCACCTTGGCCTCCCAAAGTGCTGGGATTACAGGCAAGAGCCACTGCGCCTGGCCACCCAGTGTATTTTTTAAGTGTGCTAGGCTATATATTAGGCTTTAGTTCCTGCTCTCAAGAATGTTGGCCTAAAGAAGAGGTTTTTTTTTTTTTAATACCTTTTTGTTTTATTTGAGACGGAGTCATCTCACTCTGTCGCCGGGCTGGAGTGCAGTGGTGCAATCTGCTCACTGCAACCTTCGCCTCCTGGGTTCAAGCGATTCTCCTGCCTCAGCCTCCCAAGTAGCTGGGACTACAGGTGCACACCACCGTGCCCAGCTGATATTTGTATTTTTAGTAGAGACAGGGTTTCACCATGTTGGCCAGGATGGTCTCAATCTCTTGACCTTGCAATTTGTCTGCCTCGGCCTCCCAAAGCACTGGGATTACAGGCGTGAGCCACCGCGCCCAGCCTAAAGGAGAGTTTATAATACAGTGTGTGAACTCAGTAAAGGAAATCATGTTGAACAGAAGGCCATCTTTGAGAGAGGGCATTTTTGACCCATAGAAAGTGCTCATGCTTTCACGAAAATAGCAGAAGCCTCCCAGCCCACATGATTTCTGAGGCATTTATCTCTTTTCTCCTTGCATGCTTCCTTGGGGAGGTAAATTTCAGCAACCAACAGATCAAATCCAGTTTGTAGTAAACAAAATGGAACCTCCTCTAGTATTCTTTTTCTTCATATTATTTTAAATATTGAAGGGGTCTCACTATGTTGTCCAGGCTGGTCATGAACTCTTGGCCTCAAACTATCCTTCTGCCTCAGCCTCCCAAAGTGCTGGGATTACAGGCATGAACCACCTTGCCTAGCATGATCTGTGGCTTCTCTGCCAAACCAAGTTTGAAAATCACTGTTGGAGTTGCACATGTGAGGACTTTGAGGCCAACCTGACCCGGGGCCTAATCCCAGCTCTTCCACTAAACAGTCTTGGGCTCCTTACTTACCTTCTCTAGTTCAAGTTCCCTATGATTTAAAATGGATAAATAAATTGCCACACAAGGGTTTTAGTAAGGATCAGTCAAGATGATGATTTAAATTGTTATTAAAGTCATATAAGTTTATCATTAAGGAAGTCTAGCTGGTTGGTTATGACAAAAGATTGTACAAGATGGCCTTTTCTTTGACAAACTTACTGCAGCCTGGATCTGTCTGGATTTTAGTTTTACAGATCTGAAACTTGATTTTATTTTTACATTGAGAGTGGTCAGTCTCTCAGGGATACAGTCAACTGAACCAAGTTCTCAGGAGACTGTTGTATAAACCAAAACCAAGATAGCTTATCAAGTCTGCATAGTTGTTAAATAGATGGAGACCAGAATACTCACATCACAGGTCAGCTTTTCTCTCCAGGTGTGGCTCTCTGAGAGCCAGATTGTAATTTGTGCTTATTAGGTGAGCTGGGAATTACAGCAAAGGGACTCAGTTGATCATAAGCAGCCAGGCCCCATCCCTGTGCCACCCTAGCTAAGATAGTTTGATGACCTTGGCAGCTTTTAGGTTTAGTCTTGCTTACATGACCATCCAGGGACTGAGGTCCCAGCACCTCAGGAGAGGGCTTCAAAGGGCACTTCCAGTGCTTGCCTCTAAAGCTGTCATTTTCTTCTTGGTTCTATAATGACCACTTTTTTCTTTTTCCCTATTTGACACATTGTCTGGTTGTGGTAATGTCTTTAAACTGGCTAACTTCATTCCACTAAGTCTTGTTCTCATTCTGGACTTGAGTCTCTGAGAGATTTTGCATGTGTTCACTTGCACGTTGGTTCTCTCATTCATTTCTCTGAGCTTCGTCTTATTTCCAGAGTGTCCTAGAGCAGGTGGGTAGGTAGGGGGTTTGTACCTCACTGATCTCTCTACCCCATGACCCATCTGCAAACTTCCTACCTTAAGCAATGGTCTGGGATATGATGCCCACTCCCAGGGATAACATCCCCAGCAACACACACATTCTCGGTGTCTCTGGGGAGCTGGCAGCAAGCTCAAGGAACTCCTGCTGCTCCAAGGGGCCACTGAACCTGTTTGTAAACATGCTCAAAGCCAGCGGCCGTGTGTTGCTGCGCCAGACAGTACCTTTTTCCAGTGAACCTTCTCTGCCAGATCCTGTATTCTGTCCTTTAGAGTCTGCAAGTGGTAGTCCTATGAATTACATTTCCTCTGGGACATAGCATTTTGCCCAGTGAGAGTCTGGCTGAGATGACTTTTTTACTCTGTTTCACATGGCTGGAAAGCATGTGTCCTCATATACTGTAATTGCCACTCCTTCAGGCCTTCACCTGTGTCCCTGGGGAAGCAGCTTACGTCCCACAGAGGAGACTCACCATTCTGACAGCTGGATGCTTTGATGTGTCAGAGTCACCCTGACTTAAAGAGGGGAGCACAGGAGGTGTGGGAGCCCCAAGGCAGAAAATGCCCTCCCTCTTAGCCATAGCATTTTGGAGAGGGGATGGGAGTGGTTGGCTTCCTGAAATCTGAAGGACACAGCAGTTTGGGGGTTGTAAATTTATTCTGACCTCAGAGCTTCATAGACACCCACTCTCCCCACTGCCCACCTTGTGGTTTACCCGTGGTCCTCATCAGTTCCTTTCCCAGGAGGATTTTCAGCAGCACAGCTGCAAGGTCTCTGCTGAGGTTTGGCTTCCTATCTTCTCTTGTGCAAGAGAGAATGAGGGGTGCAAAAGGGGTGGTAGGTATGGGAGCAGGAGAGGGGGCTGCAGCCAGACTGACTGCTGATGAGCATTGCAAGGGGGTTGATGAAAGAAGCCTCTCCATGCCTGGAGAGACCTACTCTGTTACAACACCCTTTTACCACACCCTTCAGTTAGTCTGTATCTGCTACTCACCACATATGGATTATTGAATGTTTATGGCTATCACAATGAATTAACATTAAATAAACTAAAGGCTCAATTCCTTGGTCACACTAGCCACAGTTCAAGTACTCCATAGCCCACACATGGCTAATGGCTACCATATCAGATACTGATGATATAGGATGTTTCTATCGTCACCAAAGTTATATTGGATAACACTGCTCTGGGACAGGGCAGGGGATTATTGGCTCTACAAAGAAGCCACTTTGGGATTCCATTAACACTAGAAGAGTTTTATAAGCATTGAATTCATCTAAAACTGGCCTAGTAGCTTCTGATGGCTATATTATTTGTATAAATTGGAGCCTGTTTTTCTCTGAAGGCACTGTCTCTGTGACATCTCTCCTTCTGCCTAATAAAAGAATCAAGTTCAAAACATGGAAAGAGCTTGAGAAAATCTCAGGCATGTGAAGCAAGCTCCCAGAACCCTCAGTCTCTCATAGGACTTCTTGCCACTGTCACCTGGTCCTTTAGGTGATGTTTGTCCTCTGGGTATTTTGACCCAAGTTCTTGATTTAGTCATCAGAGTTGGAGTTTTTCAGAAAACAGGACCATCATAAAAATACATGAGATTAGTTATTTTAGAATGAAGATTTTATTCATTCATTTACTGAATGCCTACTACATGTCAGGCAGAGCCTGGATTCACCAACACCTGACACAGGGCCTGAAACATAATAGATATTCAATAAATATTTATCAAATAAATGAATGAATTACCTACCCTAAAACAAGTCCACTTATCCATTCAGCCTGCTGTTCCTTTTTTGTTTCCTGTGACTGTTGTGGAAGTCCTTGGCCCAGCAACTCAGACCAGTACCTGGGAGGCAGCTTTGGATTGACTGTTGTCAATTGGATTCTTCTGGCTATTGAAGCTGGTTCTGTATTTTAATGTGGTTGTGTTATAGTTCTCCAGAGAAACAGAACCAATAGGGGCTGTGTGTGGACAGAAAAAGGGAGAGGAAGAGGGAAATTGAATTTAAGGAATCAGCTTACGCAGTTATAGTGTCTGGAAAGTCTAAAATCTGTAGGGTGGGCTGGCAGGCTGGAGACCCAGGGAAGAGTTGATGTTGCAGTTCAAGCCCATAGACTATCTGCTGGCAGAATCCCTCCTTTTGTAAGGGAGGTCAGTCTTTTTCTCTTAAAGCCTTCAAATAATTGGATGAGGCCCACCAACATTATGGAGGGTCATCTGCTTTACTCAGTCTACTGACTTAAATGTTAATCTCATCTACAAAAATACCTTCAGAGAAACATCTAGCATAATGTTTGACCTACCGTCTGGATACAATGGCCTCAGCCACATTGACATATAAAATTAACTGCTCTGGTAGTCTTGTCTTACCTACCCTTGGTGGCGATGAGTTGTAATTGAAAGAGGCCTGTTTCCTGACCACATTGAGCACACATGTTTTTCCTTGTCTGGCTCTTTCTCCAGGATAGTCCTGCTCCCTCCCTTTGAGAGCTAGATGACATCAGATATATAGAATTTCACCTCTTTCAGACATGTTTCTCTGCATGCCTTCCTTCTGTTTAATGACAGTGTTCATCATTCCTCAAAGCCCACCTCCTCACTTGGCTTGTATAAGCCCTTGAGCCCAGTTTTCCTTGGCAATGTATTCCTGAGTGGGGGTAACACCTCCCCAGCTGCCTTGACTAGTTTCTTCTCCTTCCTGCAGCTAGAAGGAGGCTCATAATGGACTGGAAATATCACAGGTTTGGACTCAGATTTAGATTTCAACCTCGGTTCTATTGCTGGCTGACTCTAACCTCTCAGAATCTCAGCTATCTCATCTGTAAAATGGTATGCTAGTTTATTTCATGGTACCCCTGGTAGCACTTCTCATTCAGTTTTAGAATTTCCTCCTTATCTCCTTGTCCTTGTTTGTTTTGTTTTGCTTTTAGAAGTAGGTTCTGCTATGTTAGCTGAGATCAAGTGATCCTCCCACCTCAGCTCCCCAGTAGCTAGGACTGTGGGCGTGAGCTACCACACCCAGCTGCCTCTTTGCTTTTGAGGACAGAATTATGTTTGATTTACCACTGTGTAAATAGAACAGCCAGAATACAGTAGATACTCATGAAATATCTATTACATGTTAAGTGAATTTATTCTAAGGGAGTAATGTGGGCAGAGGTAATGTATGTAGCAGGTGCTTTGCACACAGGATTCTCTCCCACTGTTGATGGCTTGTTGTTAATGTCCCTTTTTCAGGCCTTATCTCACTTGTGGTGCTGCCAGTCTATTTTTGAAAAAAATTCATTGTGCTCTGGCAGCATCACAGGTGAGATAAGGCCTGGAAAAGGGATCTGCCTTAACATGAGATCTACCTTCTTTTTAAGTATACAATACATTGTCATTGACTATAGTTACAAAGTCGTACAGCAGATCTCTAGTGCTTATTCATCTTAATTGAAACTTTATGCCCTTTTGTTAGTAATGGCCCATTTTCCCCTCCCGCTGACAACTGCTGTTCCAGTCTTTGGTGATATGCATTTGGCTGTTTTATATACCTCATATAAGTGGAATCTTGCAGTATGTATCCTTCTGTGACTGGTTTACATCACTTAGCATAATGTCCTCAAGATTCATCCACGTTGCCACATTATGAGATTTCCTTCTTTTTTAAGGCTGAATAATATTCCATTATATGTACGTATCACATCTTATTTTTCCATTTATCTGTCCACGGGCATTTACCTTATTTCCACATCTTGGCTCTTGTGAACAGTGCTGTAGTGAACTTGGGAGTGTTGTGTCTTTGAGATTCTGATTTCTGTTCTTTTGGATAATTACCCGGAAGTGGGATTGCTGGAGCATATGGTGAAGGCCTCCAGTCTTATCTCAACTGAATGGTAGGGATGACTGACGTACTATGAGATCAGTGGATATTCCATTTTTTAATTTTCTCTGTCTAGCTTTGTGGTTCTCCTACTTTTTTTTTTTTTTTTTTTTTTTTTACATGTCAGATGGCTCCCTTCCTAGTAATTGCTCTATACAACAGAAAATTTGTTTCGTGATTGAGGTGTTCAAATGTTAGAGCTACAGTAAGCAGGGCGTTTTCTCCCATGTTCTGTGTTAATACTTTAAATTTTTCAATAGGTCAAAGGTTGGTGTTCCTTTTATCCTAAAAACCTGGTGATACGTTATTAATCACAGCAAAGTTTAAGGATCCCAGCTTTACCTCAGTGTTGTATTTAACAAAAAACGAGCAGTCGGTTGTAACTCCCTCTCTCCCCCTACCAAACTGGTGCAATTTAGTGCTTATGGAATTTATCTGTCGGACAGATCAGCAGCCGAACATAATTTTAATTACACCTGTCACCCTCGGCCGCACTCTCTCATTCCATGCTAACCTTATCAGGGTAGCGGTACCTGTGCTGCTGGGTTTTGCTGTTCAAAACCAAAGTTTTCTTACTTGTCATTTAAGGAACTGCCTGGTACTAGAATTTCAGAGAGAAGGCACCTTATTAATATAAAGTGACTTAATAGGAAGTACAAGCTATTAGTTGCATGTCTGACTAAGAGGATCTTCTGCAGACTTCCTGAAATAGCAAAGGATGCAAGTGTTAAAGTTAGCCAAAAATACTATATTGACACTTGCTAATTAGATCCAATTTCACCATGTAGTCTGCTATGGTTACCTGAATTTTACTACCTTTATTTGCATTGTGCTATAGAAGCAGTTCTTGCTAATGATACTCAATGTCTTTTGCGAGGAGCAGTCTTTTAAAAGAGACAAATCAGTTCAGTTCTCCTTCATTTCTGAGAGCAGAAAGGATGAGGGGACGGGGGAAGAAAATCACTTAGACTGACAAAGAATTGGCATTTCCTGTCTTGTGATAATTAGGGTATTGAACATGTCTGAGCATCGCATTGCAGATGAAAGGATGCCTTCCTCATGGCACCTTCTGTCCATTGGTAGCACAATTTGATTCTCATTTCCTCATCTATTATTCAAGCCCCAGCCTGGTACATAAGTCACACTTTTCATGTCGCTTCTCTCAGAGCATGTTTTATGTGTTGCAGACTTTAGAAGTACAGTAATAGTTAGCCTATCACACCCTGCCTTCAAATCTGTCCCTAATGCCTGCCGAGCAATGACTACCAGAATGTGTTTTCAAGATGTCACTGTAGGGGTACCCAGTTCTCTGGCCAAAACCCAGTCCCTACTCTCTGCTGGGGGAGCTGGTTGGAAGTGAAGCCAGTCCTTCTGTTTCTATTGGGGTCTATTTTTTACATTACCAAAATAAGTCACTTTATCCAACTTAGTGACCAAGTGCTCTCAATGCTGACTAAGAAATTACTATATACCAGTCAAGGTTCTAAGTACTATATATGTTAATTCATTTAATTGAATCCTCGTAAAAGCCCTGTGAGATAGATACTACTCTTAGTTCCATTGTTAGGATGAAGACATTGAGGCATAGAAAGCATACAAGTTGTCCCAGGTAACAAAGGTAGCAAGAAGCAGAGCCAGGATCCAAACTCAAGCAGTGGAGCTCCAGCATTTATGCCCGTACCCGCTATACCATGCTGCCTCTCTTATTTGCTGGGCTTTGCTGTCTGGGAATCAGAACCAAGGTTAAGGAATGGGAAAGAAAGAACAAACTCAGAGAAAAGTGAAGCCAAGTGGTCCTTCGTGTGAGTTGCAGACACAATTGATGTGTTCCCAGCCAATGAGCAGTGGAAAATTCTATCTATGGCTCATATGGGAGTGGAGGAGGTCTGGAAGAGAATGGTGGCCACCCAAATGTCAGCCCTAACAACAGTAATACCAGTATCAGTAGCTGCCCTTTGTTGTTTGCTGTCTATGATCTGACTTTCATGCAATATACCCTATGCTTGAAAAACCTTGAGACATATACGTTGATATAAATCTACACTTTTTTTCAATTAGGGAAACTGAAGTTCACAGAGCTTAACCAGGCACACAGCTACTTAGTAGCAGGGCTTCATTGTACATCCTGGGCTTCTGGCGTTAGTTTAATATTCTATATCCTCTTTCCTCTACTTGCCTTAAGGGAGCTTAAAATCATAGTTTGTTTCAGTTACCTCTTGCTGTGTAACAAACTGCCCCAATCTTGGTGACAAAATAATAACATAGATCGTCAGTATCTATGGTGGTTCTTCAGGTCAATTGGGGTGGTTTGCTCTTGGGGTCTTTTGTGTGGTTGCAGTCAGATAGTGCCTGGGGCTGGAGTGATATTGAAAGCATTCTTCTGTGTTTGGCATTGAAACTGGCTGTCAGCTAGTACATCAGGTGGGGCTGTTGGCTGGAATACCCACTTGTGGTCTCTTGGGCTTCCTCAGACTTTGGCAGCCAGTTCCCAGAGTAAGTGCCCGGAGACAGGCAGAGCTAGCAATGTGGTGTGGAAGGGAGAAGCTGGAGCAGAGGGGAGGCTCTAGCACCTTTAATGACCTAGACTGGCAAGTCATAGCGCACCAGTCCGTCCATACGCTGTAGGCAGGTCACAAAGCTCTGTCCAAGTGAAAGGAGGGAACAGAGAGACTCCATCTCTTTAGGCAAGTTGTGTCAAGGTCACATTATAAGGAAAAGCATATTTTGAAAATAGAATGTGCTAGTTCTTTCCAAAAATTTGTTTTCTTTTAGAGCTAAAACTTCTGCATCAAGCAAACATTTCTGTCAGCATATATCTTTCTTTTAAACTTGTTATTGGTATCAACTCTCTTCTCAGTGAAACATATGGGTATTAAAAAATCAACTGCATCTTGAGCAGTGCCAGTCAATGGAAAATATTGTCATCTTCATCCAAAGCAAAGCATAATTGAGAGTAATTCCAGGAATGTTGAACAACCAGACTAATTTGTAGAATAACTGCATTTCGTTTTGGTGTTTTCTAGTTAACAGAAAGGTGTTCCCTCACGGCCGCCAGGTTATTGTGAATACGGTTAGGTGCTGAACTACCTTAATGAAACATTTATAGCTAGCATATTTATTTTTGATTTGTTGGAATTTTTACTTAATCTAAAATAGGTAATCCTTTTTTATCTATGAAATGTGTATAAGGAATAAACAGTAACAATACAAAGAAAGAACACCAGCAACTTTGGTTATTGCCATTAATTTTCAGGTTACCTTATGTCACCTCCTGACACATCCTCTCTCCTCCCTGCTTTGTGGCAACTATCATATTGACTTCTGTGTTTGTTGCTGCATTAATTTTCTTTATAGTTTGGCACATATTTGCAACCCTTAATGATATTTTGTTCAGTTTTGCTTGCTTTAGAACATTTTTGTAGTTGGAATCATATCGTATTCTTTCACTCAATGCTGCATTCCCAAAATTTATCTGTGCTGCTGCATGTAGCTAAATTTCAATCACTGTTCTATAGTATTTGCTGTTACATAGTATTCAGCATTGTAAACAAGAACATATGCTTTTGATGGGCATTTCCTTTTTCCAATTTTCCCCATCATAAGCAATGCTGATATTAACATTCTTACTCTTCTCCGGTATACGTGTACAAACGTTTTTATACAGGGCATATACCTAGGAATGAAAGTACTGAGGAATAACAAATGCTTGTTTTCAACTTTATAAGAAATGGCAAATCATATTCCACAGTGATTGTTCTATTTATGCTTGTACCATGAGGATATGAAAGTTCTGGTTATTTCACATCCTCACCAAAACTTTTCTGTTTTAGGTTGGTTTTAACTTTTGCCTACCTGGTGTGTGTGAAATGGGATCTTTCTGGTTTCCTTTGGCATTTATGGGCTTCTTTGCTTACATTTATTGGTCATTCTGGCTTTCTTATTTATTCAGTCCCTGTTCATGTCTCTCGTTGATTTTCGTATTGGGTTGTCTTTTTAAAAATTTATTCATAGAATTATTCTTCTATTCTGGATACTAACCACTTTTCAGTTGTGTGTTCCAAATATCCTCTCCCAGTTTGTGGGCTGCTTCTTTTTACTCTTTGTAATGCCTTTTAATACAAAGAAATCATTAATTTTATGCCATCCAATTTTTCAGTCTTTTGTGTCCTCCTTTAAAAATCCTTTCCTATCTTACTTGAAAAATCCTTCCCTACCTTGAAGTCACAAACATATTCTATTCTATGTTCTTCTGAATGACTTTCGTATTCTTAAGTGCTTATATTTTAGGAAGACTCTGCATTCCTGGTGATATGAACCTCTTATCATTGTGTTTTGATTCTGTTTTTGGTCAGTCTTTTTTGAATTTTGATAATTAAGAATTCTGATATTAAAAGTCTGATAATATAGCCACTGCTGCTTTCATAGTATGTGCCTAGAATATCTTTTAAATTTTTTATCCTTTTGTATTAAATATTTCTTTATCCTTTTGTCTTGGTTGCCTGATAACAGCAATCAGCTAGGTTTTCTTTTTCTCATTCTGGTGTAATTTAACCCACATAGATTTATGGAAATTCCACTCTCATTAATATTTTCTGCTTTTTATCTCTCTTTTTTTCTAATTTTGAATTTTTTTTTCCTTGTTTTATATTCATCAGTCTTGAAGATAGCCACCCTATTCCTATTCTTTTAGTTAGTAATCCAGATTTTGGCATGCGTACTTTACTTATCAGAGCCTAAACTTAATCAGTATCTCTGCCTTCCTTCCAGACAACACAAGGAAGAACCTTGGGATACTTTAGCTCTGACTTATATGGCATTGTTGGTATGGGCTTGTGTTTTACATTTTCTAACTTCCAAGATACTATCATTATTTTATATAGTTCATGTTTTGCTTGATTTTACCTACATATTTTCCTTTTCATCTGTTGTTCCTTAGTGCACTTCAGAAGTCTTGTCTGCAGGCACTTTTCTTCTGTCTGAAGTACAGTATATTTTTACAGAAATTCCTATAATGAGGGTCTGTTGGTTGCATAATATCTGTTTTTTGTTTGTATCACAATGCCTTTATTTTCCTGTCATTCTAAGTACAACCCAGGCAAATAGCAATCGTTGAAAGAAAAGATTGAGGCACAATGATGATATTTACTGCATTGTTTATGAAAGGCAAAAACAAAAGCTGAGTGAAAAACCTACATATTCAATAATAGGGGAGGGTTAGCTATACAAATATGACATCATATTTTACAACCATAAATTATGTTTTAAAAGGTAATGTGATAGTGTAGGAATATACTTGCAATACAATACTAAGTGAAAAAGAGCAAGGCACTAAACTAAACATGGTACATGCCCATAAACACCCTGAGAAAACTCTAGGAAAGGTATAGCAAAAAGTTAAAATATTTCTCAGGTGTTGAAGTGATAGGTGATTTGATTTTCATTTTTATACTTTTTGATATTTTATAAACTTTCTGCACAAGCAAGTATGGCATGTACAATTAAAAACCAGTAATTTATTTTACAAATTACCCATAATCTAAATGATTTTAAGGAAGACTGAATTGTTTACATTCACATCTGACCCCAGCAGTGTATGAGTAGCAGTTAAATTTTTAATGTCTGCCAATTTTATAAGTGCACCACAGTATTTTATTATTTCTATTTACTTTTTTTATTACTGTTGAGGTGAAAATCTGAAAACTGTTCAAGAGCTAGATGACTTCTTCATGTTTTCACTGCTAGACACCAGTTTGTGTGTGTGTGTGTGTGTGTATTTATTGGCTATTTGTATTTCTTCTCACTCAAGAGCATTTGCTCATTCCCTTTGTCGATTTTTCAATTACATTCTTAATGGTCTTGCTATTGATTTGAAAGAACTCTTTATATATTAAGAATATTGACTCTGCCTTTTTTCAAACTGTTTTCCAACTTGTCTTTTAACATCATTTATTAGTAACTTAGTTTTTTTTTTTTTAATTTTAAAAGTGATTCAGGCATACATTTTGAAAAAAGGGAGAGGACTAATACAAGCAAGGTAAAATATATATTCAAAAAAGATCCTAATATGCATTTGTATAATAAGGAGAGAAAAAGCAAATAAAATATACTTCTAAAACAAATTTCAGAGAAAGAAGGAGAAGAGAGGCAGAACAGTCTTCTAGAGTTTTTAACTAATAGGGTGCAGGGGTGATTTGCCTCTTCAGTCATTCCTCTGTGGATGTACATATCCATACTTCTGTATCAATATCTTCAGTGGTTATCATGTACCTTCCTGAGGGTTACAATAATTCATTGTCACTAGATGAGATACCTGAGGGAGGGGACAAGGTAAAAGGAAAGGAAGGCATCAGCAAATGACAACTATTAATATATGCAGGGTAATGATTTGTATGTGTTATAGTAGGAATTAGTCCAGTGATTGTTCCACGTTGATCAGAGTCCTGAGGTTTAGACCCACGTCCACCTCTTCCTCCGTATCATCTGAGTGGTCCCCATTCAGTTAGTCATATCTTCCACAGAATAAACCCCCTTTTCTATGCCAGGGTTTTTCAACATGGGCACTCTTGTTATTTTGGGTGGGATGATTTTTCTGTGGTGGGGGCTGTCCTGTGCATTGCAAGATGTTAACGGCATCCCTGGCCTCTACCTGCAAGATGCTGGTAGCCCTGTTACAGTTATGATGAACAAAAGCCGCATATTACCAGATGTCCCCTTGGGGGTAAAATGGACCCTGGTTGAGAACCAGATTTACCCCATTGCAGGCTTAATCTGACACAGGGCAATGAGTGGTAGAGGTTTCCTTCTAGGCTTTGGGGACTTTTAGATTGAATTGCAATTTGGAGAAGTTTCTGGCTTGATTTGCTTGGAATCGTGGCTGGTTGCCCATAGGCCTCTCTTCTTCCACAGTGTGGGGCTATTGTGCATCTTTTAATGAACATAAACTCTTCGTTTTTATACTCGATTTTATACATTTTTTTTTTATTTTTCTTTTGTGGCTTTGATATATACAGAGCCCCTCTTTATTCATCTTTTACTAATTGGTGTGGTTAATTATTTTTACCCTAATCCTTTAATCCCCATAAAACTTACATTGATAGGTTTTGCGAGGTGAAGTTTTAACTTTTTGCAACTTTTTTCTTTTAAAATAACAAATATAATGATGCCATTGGTTGAATAATTCTATTATGATGTCCTTTAAGACATTCATTATGTAATTACCTTTTCAGAGTCATATATTCTGTTTTGTGGTTCTGTCTAAAGAATCTCACAGTATTATAGTTTTTAATGATTAGCACAAACATGCTACTTACATATTATTTGTTTACATGTATGCATAGCTAGGTGTTGAGAATAATGTAATTCGGAAATTTTGTCCTTGTTTTCTTTTATGACTTTTTAAGTCATTTAAACTTTCTGCTTAGAAAAGAACACCAGCCTCAGCTGCTTTTAATTGGTCACCAAAAGCAACTGTGTGTGAAGCTCCTGCCACATCAAGGTACTGCCGTAAGAGAGGCAGAAATATAATGCGTCTATAGTTGCTAAAGCCTTGTGGTCTGGTAGGGAGGCAGATTCAAATCTGGAAGCCACATGTGCTGCCTCCTGTGGCTGAGTTGACTGTTTAATTCCCCACTCTGTGGGAGCTGAGGTCCCCACTCCATATAAGCAGCAGGCAGCCTTGAGAGCTCCTGCCACAGCAGGGCATGCGAAGCCCAAGAGGAGAACCTTGGGGGCCTCAAGGACTTCCCAGTCAGCAGGAAGAGATGCAGCGCTCCAGCCTCCACATGTGCTTGAGCACACAGGAGTGGCCCAATGCCTGTACCCCAAACAAAGCCCCATTGTTCCTGATTTCTCCTTCTTTACTCTCTACCAGGTTCCACTCCTTGGACCTCTCACAGGACCATCTCACAGCATTGTGAATGTGAGGCCATAGTAGGCTGCTGGGTTTTTTTTATTGTTTTGCTCTCTTAAAATACAGCAGTTAGTTTTGGTCCTAGGCAGCCTCATTTGATGCCTGGGCAACCTTTCTCTGCCCTAACTAAAACTCTAAGGTGGGTTGGTTTGTTTCCTTCCAGAAATCTAGAAAAATATACCACATCCCTGCGGTGAAAACTGTGCAAGAGCTAGATGACTTCTTCATGTTTTCACTGCTGTACACCAGTTGGTGTTAAGATGACCCGTTTGATTTTTCCAACTTCTTATAATCTGGGTTCTTTTAGTACACAAGCCTGTTTCCCACAGAAAACTTACTGTTTGGTATAGAATTTACTTTCTACGTCTTATTTGGGAAATATTATTTGAATTTGAACTTATGAATGTATTGTCTATTCAGCTCTTCACTTGCAGAGTTCTATGTATGTAAGCCAGAGAATGAGTGTTCTTGGGATGTCCAGCTTGTTAAATACCCACTTCATGCTGTGCTCATGCTTGTGGTATTGCATGACCTTCATTTATTCTGCATGACAATGTGTGAGGTGGGAATATTATTTTTACCAGTGTTCACATAAGCAAAATCTCAGCGCTTACAAGGAGAGCACAGCAGCTTGGGAGGAATGTTTGTAAAGGTCCAGATAGGAATGTGTAGGGATTTGTAAGTGGTCTGATTTTGTGCAGAAAAGTGGTTTTTTTCCAGTGGGGCATTGACACCCTGATTCTATCACCCTTATCTGCCCTAGGCCTTCTCCAGTGAAGTTGACCTGCCTAACTCTAGCCATTTCAGTAGAAGTGTCCTTCAGACTCCAAATCTTGAAAGCCCAATATGGAATGAGTTCTCCTTTCCTCCACACTTCTCTGTGCTGGCTGGGTTCCCTTCAAAGCCATCTGTCACTGGGCTCATTGTCACATGCTTAGGTGCCAGAACCTTCTTAAATGGCATCCTGACCTGGGGGATGTTAAAAGCAGTCCCATTCTGTAGCTGTTCCCCCTGATCTGCCCCATGCTGCCAGAGGGGTAGGCCACAGACATGTCTCAAAATACATCTGTCACCTTGGGAGGCTTTGCATACAGAAGGGCAGGAACGGGATGTACCCCTCTGTAATCTATTACATGTATATGTGTGCACACCAACAGACCCCATTTTCTCCCATGCTGAGAACTGTCAAAGGGTGACAACATCAGAAGCAGGACCTTTTCAGGCTCTGACTGTACTTCCCTGCATCCTTCAGATTCCTTCAGGCTCCTGTTTGTGGAAGGAGAACCTTGTGGGAAAATGTACCCTGAATGTGAGTGTGAATATGAATGTTAGCGGCACTAGCATCTGAATCTCTGCTCTGCTCTTTAAAAAGCAGACCAGTTTTACTTTCCCAAGACTAATGTGATAACCATGCTACAAATTCTTTTCCACACCTACTTAAGCCACCTCTTGGTAAAAGTAGAAAAATGAGGTTTCAGAATTTTCTTTTACCTAAAGACACTTTTTGAATTAGCTCCAGCCTAATTTAATAGGAGAGAATCTGTCTATCCTGGAAAAGTCACCTCCAAACAGGCTTGACCTTTGTCTGTTCACCCTGCCGAGTTTTCTTGGTAAGACCCCCACGGTGTACAGAATAACTGTCAGATAAGTGGGTGGTTTCTACTGGAGTCATTGGATGTTTTCACATGATTACACAGATTAAAAAAGCAAAGCAAACTAAATAAAAGATGATGTATTCTGACCCTCTCAGGAATTTGTTCTTGTCAGGATTCTAATATCCCTTGAGATAGAAAATTGGATTAATGAGTCTTAGCTATGTACATATTCCATTATGGATGATAAGCTCAGGTATATTGACACAGAAAGTCCCTCTTCCAGATAGATCTGAGACCCCCAAGAGGATCTGTCTCTTCTTCATCTATCCTGGACACTTTGAATCTGGGCATAGCAGGCTTAACTAGCTGGTAAATTATGTATGAAGGCGCTTTTTCAATAAAACCCCAAATCTTGATGCCACAAGATTTCCACTCTTAGACTATCAAGGATATATGTGTGAACCTGAATGTCTTTAAGCCACACCCCATCTTGGGACCACCTGGCCAAGGAAAATGGGCTCAGTGAATGTCTTAGGCCGTTTTGCATTGCTATAAAGAAATACCTGAGACTGGGTAATTTATAACGAAAGAGGTTTAACTGGCTCACGGTTCTGCAAGCTGTACAGGAAGCATAGCGCTGGCATATGCTTCTGGGGAGGCCTCTGGAAGCATTTTACTCATGAAGGAGGTGGACTCAGGTATATCCCATGGCAAAAACAGAACAAAGCAAGATAAATGGGGGTGCAGGGGGAGGGAGAAGAGAGGTGCCACACACTTTTAAATGATCAGATCTTGCAAGAAGTCGCCATCATGAAGTCAGCACCAACCCATGAGGGATCCACCTCCGTGATCCGAACACCTTCCACCAGGCGCCATTGTGTCCCCCACACTAGGGATTACAATTCAACATAGATTTGGGCAAGGACAGATTTCCAAACTAGATCAACAAGGAAGGAGATAGTCAGAGCCATCTCCACTACCCTAATCGACCCCACTGTCTCTGCTACCTGCAGGTCTCTGCTGACCCAGCTCCCAAGGCAGGCTCTCAAAAACACTGTAACTCCTAGTAATAACACTCTTAGCAATACTAGCAGTAAACGCAGTGAAAAAGAGAAGTGTTTTGTACTTCACAAAGTATTTTGACTGGAATTTATATCTACAGATCCAGCTATTCCATGTCTAGAGGGAGTACGAATATTTCTGCTTCATTTAGTTAAATTCCAAAAGTACTTATGGGAAATGCAGAGAGGAAAAATTCATTAGTTTCACAGGTGTTAGAGAATGAGAATTTCTGGAGGGAGAGGTTGGCATTTGGACTACACATAGATCGTAGAGATGAATAAATAATGTTCTCTAGGCAAACGATTCTCAGACTGGGTTCCTCAGAGCTGCAAGATACCAGTCATGTCCTGCACACAAAAAAATGTGTGGTCATGTAAATTGGGGGACCTCCAGGTTAAGCAAATTTAAATAAACTCTCTTTAACAGGAGGCTGCAGTGCAAGTCAACAAATAAAGTTTGCCAAGTGAATGTTACCATGAAAGACTTTGCTAGAAATATCCACACACTCAAGACTCTGAGATATGCTGCTCTGATCTCTAGCAGTCTTTTCTGAGTCTCATCGGACTATTTTTGTTTTATACCACATACATTCATACATTCAAATTCTTAGGCCAAAAATTAAAAAAAAAAAAAAAACAGAAAATGATGGATACAGTGTTAATTGTCGAAAATTAGAAAACATCAATAGGCAAAAGAAGAATAACTAAAGTAGCTATGCTCTTCCCATGCAACATATCCACCGATAACCTTTTATTATATACCTTCCCCTGCCCTCTCTCCCACTCACTCTACACATCCACATGACTCATTTCATGTTACAAAAGTGGGACCAAACCATCAATGCTTTTGTAAGCTGCTTTTTTTCACTTAATGTATCATAAGTATTTTCCATGTCATAATATTCTTCTTTAGCATACTTTTAAATGTCTTCTTAGTCTTCCAACATATTTGTGAACCATAATTTAACCCATAATATTAACCATTATTTCTAGGTTATAGTTTCTGTGATAAGCATTATAGTTGCAAGAGTACAACAACATATTTGGATCCGCCTGTGCTTATCTGACTTAAGTCTTACAGAAAATCTACTAATGGGTCATAATTTTCAGTGTCTGTCCCTCATCTTGAGGCAGAACCCTAATTAGAACTAGCTCTTGGACCATCAGAAACATGCCTCTGATTATTAGATTAACTATTACAGAACCTTCTGACTGAGAGGTTGGAACCTGGAGTCAGACAGCCTTGGTGCAAACTTCGACCTTACTATATAATATTTCACTGAACTTGAGTTGAGTATGTCACTTCCCCAAGCCTCAGTCTCCACAGCTGTAAAATGGGAATTATAATAGTGCCTGCCTCAAAGAGTTGTGAAAATTAGTGAGTCTGTCACTTGGAATTGTGTGTGGGAGGATGGCAGGGAGAAGAAAGGGAAGAATTAAGTACCAGAGACCAACATAACCTCTGCATGCCCCAGGTGCTTCTTCCTCCAGCTTGTCCTCATTTTCTAACAATGAGAACCTCTTTCTAAGTGGTGAGAATGCAGGATACAGCAGGGCAGACATGATTGTGGCCAGGACCTGACTGTGACTCCCAGTCCTACCGCTTTGTAGCTCCTTGACTTAGACGTGTTTTGTAACTTCTTCAGGTTCACAGTCTGGAAAATGGATATGAATTAAAATCTCCACCTCACGGAGAGTTGGTGTGCTGATTCAGTGAGATCACATTTGTGTGGATAGTGCCTGTCCTACAACAAGCAGTCAGTGGCAGCTGGATAAAAGTCACTTGAAATAATAATGATTTCAGTGAATTTTCTCCAGGATTAAATGAAGAAAGAAATGAAGGCAAAGTGCTAACACGGTTATTGGCAACAGCAGGTGTTTAATATATGGCAGCTCTTGGGACTCCTGGTGTTGGTGTTGATGAATATGACAAGCTGAGCTGCACTGGTGCCACTTGGACCCTTGCAGTCAACCATTGGCAGTCTGAGCACTGCAAGGTGCTTAGGTACAGCACCTTAGGTACAGCACCAGCAAACAAATGAACCATCTTTACTTTGGTCTACAAATTGGAAACTACTTACACCCAAGTACTCTATCTTGACCTTTCCAGGAGTTTTAAAGTCCGTAACAGTGGCTTATAAGGTTGCTCTTCTGGGGTGATATTTTTAAGTATGTTATCAGTGCAATTTATTGCTGATGCAGTAGATGGGACTGAAGCAAGAGGACCTGGTGGAGAATGGAAAAGGTATGTGATAAATTTCAAGGATGCTTTAACCATTGCAGTGCTTTGTGAACACAAGGCATGTCTAGAATTCTGTCTCTGGGTTTAAAGAGAAAAACATGCTAGGAAATTGTATAAAGCATGAGGAGTCACAGTGGAATTGAGTCTGAAATGTACAACCTCATAACACCATGAATTTGGTCTCAAGGCACGTTATGGGCTATAATTCCTGGGAGTCCTTAGAGATGCTGTAATACCACCTAAAATTAGCCCTGTTCAAATTCTTGTTTATGCCTGTGCTCCACATTATAAACCATTATTTTCCATTCATATCAGAGCTGAACTATTCTCACAAACCAGCAATTCTGTACTCCTTTCAGAATGACTCGATTGCACTAAAGTTTTTTTTGGAAGGTACCTTTGTTTTCTTCAATGCCCTGAAGTGTGAAGTCTATATAATTTGCTAAATATATCATGTTTACATATGCATAAGCCAGTTACCTCCAAATCACCATCTCCTGCCTGCAATATTGGCTGGATGCTTAAAGAAAATGAAGCTTAATTTTCTGTAAGCAGCGTTCCATGGTTTTCGAATAAGCTTGCGGAGACACAGATAAACTAAATTATTTAGTGGTAACTATCCAGACACTATCCAGACAGGATTGAGAAGCCAATGTGAAACAAGCCAGATGTGCAATCATTCTAGCCTCCCTCAATCACAGTATGCAAGGAAACATGAAAATGACACTCCAGGGATCCCTGGCTGCTGCCAGGTTAGGCTGAGGTCTGAGGTGTTATCAGGGTGGGATAGCAACAATCTATAAACGCAAGAGACCTGATTTCAGCATATGGAACCTGGTAATTCCTGTTCTCAGGCAAGAGATGTTGATGTGGTATCTGTGGTAAAAGAATTAGGTCATCTTTTCATAAATTAGTCAGCATGGGTGAAGTTAACAGCACGGATCTGAGTTATTTTGTCCTGGTTTCAAGTGCTCACTTTGGCCTTCATGTGTGTGCTGGCGAGGGAGCTGGAGGCTGGAGTGAGGAAGCCCCCTAGCCTGTTTAGGGACCTTGCTATTCTCATGTGTTTAGTAGAGATCATAGCGTCACCCTTCCAGGGCATCCTGAGGCTTCACTGAGACAACGTGTGTCTGTTTCTCTATGCTACATCATATTGTCTCTCACACATGCATTTCTCTCTTCCCCGCAAGTCCATTCTCTGTTTGGCTGGAAGTTATCTCTCTCTATGGTGGCTCTATCTCTCCACAACATCCTGAAAGGTACATGCTGGCCATGACCTGTCTGGCATGTTTGTATGGTAATTGGAGCAGTGTTTTCACTTCAGTACTCACATTCTTCCCTTTGCACCTCCTGTAAACACATATCAATGCTGACTTTTGTCCAGGCACTCTGCTGGAAACTGGGGTGTGTATATATGTATTATTGCAGAATTCTTACTGCATCTGATCTCAGAGTCCAAAAGAGACAGCAGGTTGTGATATGGCATGGAAAAGTAGCGCTGCATGAATAGGGCCCTGGGGAAACCGCAAGGAGGGGGAGGTATACTCTTCTTATGTGGGTGTTGGAAGAAGATTCCCCAGGTGAACACTTACTTGAATCGAACCTTGATTCTCCAGGAAGGAGGATTCTGAGAGTGAGAGAGAGGGCCAGTGTCTTCCTTGTTAAAATTCCTCCAACTCAGTGGAGAGAAAGCATTCTCCTTTTACAAATTAGGAGAGGGGAGGATGAGCACCAGGCAAGGGCTGTGTCTTAATCATCTTTGTATCCCCCAGAGTGGCTTAGGGAGTGCTGGAATTGAATTTAGTCCTGCCCAAGGTCACAGGGCAGAATGGGGAATAGCACACAGATTGTATTGATTAAAAAATCCTGCATTTAGGAATTATTTTCTCCCTTTTGGTTTAAAGGAAAAATGTTAGCATGTAGCATGAGAACAGATGGATTGGTGCAAACTGTCTTGGGTTGCAGCTAACAAGTCTCTTATGTTCATATCACTCAAGCTTTCTTCCACCTCAGGGCTACTACCCTGCACTGCCTTTGCTCACTCATTTATATGTCTTTATATTCTGTATATGCTTGAAGAGGCTCTTGATGCACATAGAAACAAATGCAAACACAGATTATCTCTCTCCCTTTTAACATACGTGTAGCATAGAATATACATTGTTCTGCACTATAAGTTGATATCTCTTGGAGGTCTTTGCATCTCGTACCAGTAGCTTTGTAGTTTTCCATTGGTGGATATAGTATAATTGATTTAACCACGGACATTTGAATGTCTCCAGCCTTTTGCTATTTCAAACAATGCTGTCATGGATAGCCTTATACATGCTACTTCAAATGTATGTATATGCATATCTGTAGGTGTTAGTCCCAAAGTGAAATTTTGGGGTCAAAATATCTAGCAACCTTTCTGAATCACTTTGTCATTGTTATAGTTCTTTTAAAAGTCAGTAGGGAGTAAGGCTTCTCTTTGTGACCTGGCCTGAAAATAAAATCTTACTCTTTTGAGAGGTAAATTTTAACTCATTTAGATTTATTGAAGTAAAAAGTTATGTTTAGTACTATCATCTCTGTTTTTTTTTTCATATTTTCCTTTATGTTTTTAATATTGTGTGGTAGGCATGTGTGTGTATCATTCTTCTGATATTCAGGAATCTTATCACTTGAAACATTGATAAAATTAATGTGATTCTTCTCTCTCTTCCCTTCTCCCCCAGTTTAGCCTCCCCTTCCTTTCTCTTGACACTTGATCATAGCGGATATAATTATCCTCTTAGGGTTTAACCTTGGTTCAGTGAAATATGTTCAATCTTGTATTACTCAGTTTTAATTCTGTCATCTGACTCCAACTATTATATTTATTAAGACAATTAGTAAACTTGTATTTTGCATCATCTTCTTTCGTTCCCCTTTTTGTTGTTTGTATCATTTCTTCATTGTCAGGGCATGTAGCATTTGCCTTCTGATCTGACACTCCAGTCCCCACAGCTGTCTACAGTTCTCTAGTATTTCCTTTGGAAGGGCTCATGAGAACAATAGTCCCTGGTTTACTGTACAGGACTGGTTTTCTGTAGCATTTATTATTGATAGCACAATTAGACGTGAAATCCTTGCTTCAACTTTCTTTTCTTGACTGTTTTAAAGATACTGTTCTATTGACTTCCTGCTTTGAATATTGCTGTGCTGAAATCTGAGGGCAGCCTTATTCCTTTTTGCTCTCCTAACTTGCTTGGATATCTTTTCTGCTACTGTATTGAGTTTTTTTTTTTTTTTAATTATTATTATACTTTAAGTTCTGGGATACATGTATAGAACATGGAGGTTTGTTACATAGGTGTACGTGTGCCATGGTGGTTTGCTGCACCCATCAATCTGTCATCTACATTAGATATTTCTCCTAACGCTATCCCTCCCCTAGGCCCCCACCCCCTGACAGGCCCTGGTATGTGATGTTCCCTCCCTGTGCCCGTATGTTCTCATTGTTCAACTCCCACTTATGAGTGAGTACATGCAGTGTTTGGTTTTCTGTTCCTGTGTTAGTTTGCTGAGAATGATGGTTTCCAGCTTTATCCATGTCCCTGCAAAAGACATGAACTCATCCTTTTTTATGGCTGTATAGTATTCCAGGTGTATATGTGCTGTATTTT